>PVJS01022797.1:0-21083 GCA_004027185.1 Glis glis | reverse complement strand
ATGGAGATAGAATGCCTCTGGGTTCAATTCCTAGAACAAAATAATAAAAAAAAGATGGGGGAATTTCTGCATTTTCCTTCATTAAGTACATTTTTATTAAGTGTAACTATCCAGGCTTGCAATTTGGCTAAATAATCTTAAAAATGTGCCATGAACTATTGTTTTGAAACTCAAAATTCTCCTTCTCTAATGAATTCAAAGGCAATCACAAAAGGCTACAGCTACTCACCACACAATGACCATGTATGGGGCACTCACTAGGCATCAGACACCAAGTTCAAAGCTCTACTTGCTACTAATCCACACCTTCCTCATAACAGCCACACAAGGAAGACCACACTACTGCTACACCATTTTGTAAATTAAAAAACGGCACAGAATTTACAATAACTTGTCAAGGTCATACAGACTGCACGTAGCACTACTGAAGTAAATTTCCTATTTAAAAAAACACATAGATTGTTCCCATAAAGAACAGGATATGTGAATATAATTAGATCCTTTCCATCAAAATAGCTTGACTTAAGCTCCGTTTTGTAAAACAGCCATTTTGTAACTTTGTATGTCCTCACATTCTTTTATAAAGACAGCATCTCTTGGAAATTCCAAGTGTCAACCCCTCCCCCATCTTCCCCTCCAGCCAATCGTGTGAAGATTGTGAGGCTGCGCCCCCACCATAGGAGCACAGTGCAGAAATAAAAGATCCAGCAGCTTTCTGCCACTTTGCTCTGGCACACCTGACTGTACTAGTGGCAGGATCCCTGTTTGCAAAAAGTAAAATCACTTTGCTGAGTCACTTTCCAACATGTCTTTTTTCTTTTTTGCAGTACTGGGGATTGAACCCAGAGGAATTCTACCTCTGAGCTACACCCCTAGCCCTATTTTTTATTCTTTATTTTGAAACAGGGTCTCACTAAGTAGCTGAGGCTGACCATGAACCTGTGATCCTCCTGTCTCAGCCTCCCAAGTACTAAGATTACAAGCATGCGCCACCACGCCCGGCTGAACATGTGTCTTTTCTTATGATGTCGTGGCAATTTATTTCTAACAGGTACCACAAAACCAATGACAAATTTTCAGGCATAAAAACAGTAGTAACCAAGAAGTAGAAGCTACAAAAATACCAGTTGCCAGCTACTATCACCAAACAATGCTGTTTATATAAAGAAAACAGATTTCTCTAACTGCTTAAGATTTTGGGATTTAGTATTTTTGCTTAACACCAAGATTACTAATATAAAAGTATACATGATCACTAATAGCCAAACATGTCAAGAGGAAACAAGTTAGGATGTCAACAAGTTTTCTTAAAACCACTGTCACAGGGAGCTCAACACGTGTGACATAAGATATATTTGGTCTTTTCAGTTCCTGGCACACAGCTCCTAAAACCCTACAATGCAGAAGTGACATGTCTTTTTGCTAATAAGATGACTGATGGCTAAGGTCACATGGATAGATTGAGGACAGGAGCAGGTCACCAAGAGAACCAACCACCAGAATTAGAGGTCTGAAACGTTCAGCCCCAACTTCCACCCTCCAGAGAGGCTGGAGGTTGAATCCATCACCAATGGCCAATGATGTAGTCAACCAGGCCTGAGTGATGAGGTGTCCATCAAAACCCTCTAATCAAAGGTTCAGAGAGCTTCCAAGTGAGTAAGCAGGGGGAGGTACCTGGAGAAGATGTGGACTCCAAGCCCCTCCTCCACACCTTGCCCTATGTATCTCTTCATCTAACTGTTCCTCCCACGGTCTAGCCTTTGTAATAAACCAGCAATCTACTTAAACACAGTTTTTCTGAGCTCCTTGAACCATTCCAGCAAATGATTAGTTTGAGGGAGGGTCATCAGAACCTCTGCCTTACATCAAGTGGGTAAGAAGCACAGGTGACAATCTGGACTTGTGACTGGCATAGGAAGTGCAGCAGTCTTGTGAGAGCTGACACTATTTCCTGGTAGACAGTGTCAGAATTGAGTTAAAGTGCAAGGCAACTAGATGATGTCTGCAGAGAAACAGAAAACTGGTTGGTGTTAGAAAAACCTCACACACACTTGGTCAAAGAAAGAAGGAAAAAGTTCATAGAAAAAAAGGAATTTGTTGTGTTTGCTTTATAACACAGTGGCAGGAGTGTATATTAAATATTTACATGAAAGGGGGCATATGGTTAAACCTGAACACAGGGCCTGGGTATCAGGTAAGAAGGAATACTTAATTTGCTTCAATATGCCATGTAGACACAAAGCAGAATGTCCTTGTTGTTGTTGTTTGGGTTTTTTGCGGTACTGGGGATTGAACCCAGGAACATTCTACCTCCTAGCCACACCCCAGCCCTATATTTTTGTTCTTTACTTTGAAACAGGGTCTCACTAAGTTATGGAGGGCCTCACTAAGTAGCTGAGGCTGGCCATGAACCCAGATCCTCCGCCTCCCAAGTACTGGGATTACAAGCGTGTGCCCCCACGCCTGGCTAGAATGTCGTTGTTTTAAGAAGTATCATAATGTCTGCAACTTAGGGCAATTTTCAAATGATTCAACAAACAAAAATGTTCAGTACAGCTCAATGTTAGTAAATGATCTTGATGGAGGGAATATGGCTTGAATCACTAAGCTACATTTTCAAGTTTTCTGTGTGTAGGAAATTTCATTTTAGAAGATTTTGGGGGGAAAACAGTTGAGGAAGGAGAGTAGCCAAGTTTCAAACTGGCCACTGTCACACTGGTTTACCATAGACGTGCTTCAAAGTGTGTAACTTATTTCCCAAGATATTATAAAAAATGGGTTAAGAAAAAAATGGCAAAATATTTGCAATTCCTGAATCTGGACTGTGAATGTACAGATGTTCAACTGCCTATTTCAACTTTTCTGTATGTTTGAAAATTTCACCATAAAAAATATAAGTACTAGGGAGGCTGAGGCAGGAGGATTGCTTAAACCCAGGAGTTGGAGCCAGCCCAAACACAGCAAGAGCCCACAGCTTTAAAAATGTTTAAAAACATTTAAAAAGAGGTCAATGGTTTTAGACATTGTACTTACTTACAGAAAAAACACTGGGAATATAACTCTGAACCTGCCTAACTGAATTTATTAGAAATTCTAATTAAAAAATATTTCAACAGATGGCACCTAAGGACTGAAGGCCTCTGGTGTAGGCAGTCCCTTTGGCTAAAACCTCAAAGATTAAAATGAATGACTCAGGTCTGTGGAATGCATTTGCTTAGCATACTGGAGGCCCAGGGTTTGATCCCCAGTACCACAAAGGGTGGGGAGCTCAAATCTAAAAAGCATTGTTAATTTTAGTGTTCAGCTACTTAAGGATCCTGGAAAAGCACTATCATACATACCAAGTAGATTAGATATCTGAAGGTCCACAGAGCCGGAAACTCTCATATCAGTATGAAAATAACACCGAATTTTAATAAGGGAGACCTTAAGCATGGACAAAATACACAAGGACCATGAATTTGGATGGGAGAAAAATCTCTGTTTCTCCTACTCTCCTTCTAAAATCCAGTACTTCCTTCCACTATGAATGCATCCAATGAACCACAATACATTAGGGGTACCTGTGTCTCAACAACAGAAGTCACAGATTTTCCCAACCCACTGCATCTGCAGAGATCTCAATGTTTCAGACTCATCAACTACTTCTAGGTTGACAGAACTAGACCTACCACTGCAGCAGAGCCCAGTTTCTCACCAGGCACTTAGGCAGAGATCAGGCCAGCTATGAGAAACTCTGGTCTGGCCTTTAGCCACCACTGTAAAAACAGAATTGGTGACTACTCTTAACAAAGAGCTTGACTGGCCTTAGTCCTAGTTCCTGAGAAGTGCCCTCTAAATCCTTGCAGTTTCCTGAGGACAGGAATATCTCTAATTCAAGGTGAGCCCTCAGATAGTTTCTGCTAAAGAGATGACTCAGAAGGGCAACTGGAGCCGGGCGTGGTGGCGCACACTTGTAATCCCAGTACTTGGGAGGCTGAGACCTGAGGATCCGGGTTCCCGGCCAGCCTCAGCTACTTAGTGAGGCCCTCCGCAACTTAGCGAGATCCTGTTTCAAAATAAAGAATAAAAAAATAAGACCGGGGTATAGCTCGGAGGTAGAATGCCCCTGGGTTCAATCCCAGTACCACAAAAAAAAAAAAAAAAAAAGAGAGAGAGAGAGAAGGGGGACTGGCCACACCAGGAAGATCAGATGGAATTACAGCCAGGTAATTCCCATGCTGATTCCCATGACAGCAGTCTAGCATCCAGGGAGAGGAGTCAGAGACTGAGGCCAGGTCAACTGTTCAATCAATACTGCTGATGTAATGAAGCACCAGTAAAAACTGGACACACAGGCTCCTGTGTATGCTCCTGACCAACACTACTGCATGCTGCAGTCACACATGGATGCCATCAGATCTGACTCCACAGGAGGGCACACGCGCCACACATTGGGACCTTCACAGATCTCGCCCCTGGATCTCTTCTTTGGCTGGTCCTGACTTGTATTTTTTTCTGATATAAAACTATAATAATACATATTGTACTTTTCTTGAGTTCTGTGAATTATTCTAAGTGGATTTTCAAACCTGAGGAAGATAATGGGAACCTCCAAATTTGTTGTGAGCTGTAGGTGACCTGGAAATCCCCAGATTGCAGCTGAGGAGGGTCTGAAGTGAGGTCAGTCTGTGGAATCCTGTTAAGTTTGACCTATGAGTGGTTATCATGAGAACTGTACTACAATGGCAAATGCATCTATAATGCTCTCCAGTACTTCTATGACAATTAATTGTTGAGCAATGAGTAAAAAGAAGTCACGAATCACCACACAACCTATTTTTTTCAAATACACATCAAAAGCCTTTAATCCCTTAAAAAACAAAATTTGAATTACCTGTTAACTATATGCTGTGGCCTGTATGTTAATATTGTCTTGTCCTTATATCAACAAAGTAGCCATACTAATTTTATAATATAGTAGTATTTTTATAATTCTTTAAATAGAATCATTTCCTCTGTGTATTTTATTTGTGTTCAGAAACATTCTGAACAGGTATCCTTAGGTTTCACTTAATTAGCGAAAGGTGCACAGCACAATCCCTACCTAAAACCATTAGGGGCAAGCAAAAGTCCTCCCTGGGAACATCATCCTAAATCTACACCGAATTATTCAACTGATATTTAAAATGTAATCTACACCAAGCATGGTGGCGCATGCTTGTAATCCCAGTACTTTGGGAGGTGGAGACGGATTCGCAGCCAGCCTCAGCTCTCTCTCTCTCCCTGTCTCTCTCTCTCTCTACCTAGTGAGGCCCTCAACAACTTCGTGAAACCCGGTTTCAAAATAAAGTATAAAAAAATAGGGCCGGGGGTGTAGCGCGGAGGTAGAATGCCCCTGGGTTCAATCCCCAGTACCACAAAGAAAATAAATAAATAAATAAATAAATAAATAAATAAAATGTAATCTACTGGATGTGCACGCATAACAAACTGGGCCCACAGGAGATAAAATGAGTAAAACCCAGCAGAAACAAGAAAAATGCATATAGCTACCAGGAATAGATCTGCAAAACCATATTTTAAGCTGGGAGAATAGTACACACATACACACATAAACACACACATATGTATATAGATGTGGGGGCAGGGGTGCCAAGAATCAATCCCATGGCTTTACATATGCTAGGCAGCCACTTTATCACTGGGCTACACCTCCAGCCCCAATAAATACAATTAAATTAAAATTGAAATAGCTATAACAATAAAGTTTGAAGAGATGTAAGACTGAAAACTTTGGTAGAAAACCATCAAAGAACCAATATTCTAGAAGTGAAAAAAAACAACAAAATTAATGAATAAGAACAGAGAAAACAAAAACATCCAGAATGAAGCATGGAGTGGGTAAAAGACTAGGAAGGTTGACTTGGGTAAACACATGGGGGTAAAAGACTAGGAAGGTTGACTTGGGTAAACACATGGGGGTAAAAGACTAGGAAGGTTGACTTGGGTAAACACATGGGGGCAAAAGACTAGGAAGGTTGACTTGGGTAAACACATGGGGGTAAAAGACTAGGAAGGTTGACTTGGGTAAACACATGGGGGCAAAAGACTAGGAAGGTTGACTTGGGTAAACACATGGGGGTAAAAGACTAGGAAGGTTGACTTGGGTAAACACATGGGGGCGGACATTCTTGAGAAGATGACGCCTTCAAACTTTTCAAAACTGATGTAACACGCTTCCCCATGGGCCCATTAAGACTTAAGAATTCCAAGGACTAAATAAAACATCCACACCCCTAGGCACATCACAGTGAAACTGTTGAAAATCAAAGACAGGAAACCCCATGAAAGCCGGTAATAAGAGAGATTCCAGCCAGACATGTAGCACATGCCTGTAATTCCAGTACTTGGGAGGCTGAGGTTAGAGGCCAGCCTCAGCAACTTAGAAAGACTTTAAAAATAAAAAGTAAAAGGGCTGGGGAGTAGCTTAGAGGTAGAATGCCCCTGGCAAATACCAAGGGCAAAAAAAAGATTGTTCAGCAGAACTTTACCCTATGTAGCAAAGATGGTCTTCTATGCACATCTGGGTGCTTAAGCAATGTTTAGTGTTTTTAGAAAAAAAATCAGTGTGCAGGAAAAGAGAATACTGCAAATAATGAATTACACCTCTGCACACTTCTTTTAATTTAATATTAGCTATACTTACTTGTGGACCATGACTACAACCAAAACTATCTCATAAAAAATAACTTTCAAAAACAGTAATTTAGCAAAATAGAACAAAGAATTTAAAAACTCGACCTCGGGATGGGTATAAAAACTTGATACTCATTGAAGCTGACCAATAAAGAAATATACCACTAACGTTAGTACCCATCTATCCAAAGTGGAAGGGGGGATGTGGACACGTTGCACACCAAAGGCACTACAGTGTAATGATTTTGGTTAATTTGGAACTTACACCATATGTGTTTTTTGCAGAGTTGATTAAAATATTTTGTATCATAACTACTAATTAATTTCATCCCCAGCTATACTTCAAAAGTAGTTTTCAGAAGAAAAAACAGGCAGTTCCAAAATGAAAGAATACTAGGTCAATAAGCATGTACAGAGAATGTGAGCAGGAGGCAGGCCTCCCAACTTCCTGCCCACTCTGCCTGTCCAGACAGACTACTTATAGGATTTCCTTGCCACCCAAAGAACATCAATCTCGCTCAGGCAGAGCAAGGTCATTTCCCCTCGTAAGTAACAATGACCTCTAGAATTCAGAGGCAGCGACTAAGTCATTGTTTAAGCACTGAATGTTATTTTATTTGGTGTCTCCTTTTCCACTCCTTCCCTCAACTTAAAGCTGTGTTCCCATTTCCATGATCACGTTGCCAAATCCTATGACCTCTTCCCACAACACTGGATGGTACTCCTGCACCACCTGTTGTTCTTGGTATCTGTGACTGTGTTTCTTCTCTTTGTCCTAACTCCCAGCCCCATTGCAAAGCTTTTCTGACTCGGCCTTGTTAGAAACTGAAGCCACGGACTACTGAGTTGACAGCATAAAAAACTGAGATCACGAAATCTAAACTCCATCACCAATGTTTAGCATTGCATCTGGGAGATGCAAACCCACGGAGTTCTTGAGAAGTTGATTTGCAAACATAAGCGGAAGAAAGTCTTTCTCCCCAACACTTATCTGTCAGCATTGGTTTTTCCATGGGGTGAGCGTCCAAGCCTGGGTTTCATAACAATATCATATACAAACTGTATGCATCATCCTTTCCTTTCCACAAAGAAATATGGTCAGAAGCAGGTTAGAAATTATCAGGAATAGTATTACCAAATCAATTAGCAATGCTATCTTTTTTTTGGTACTAAGGTTTGAACTCGGGCATTTTACCTCCAAGCTACAACCCAGACCTTTTTATTTATTATTATTTATTTATTTATTTATTTATGTGTGTGTGTGTGTGTGTGTGTTACTGGGGATTGAATCCGGGGGGCATTCTACCTCCAAGCCACATTCCCAGCCCTATTTTGTTTTTATTTTTTTCTTTTTAATTTTATTAGTGCATTGCAATCACACATCTTGAAGGATTTCAGGGTGGTTGATGTGGGGTGGTCAATTAGCCCTCCCCAATTCCCACCCCCGCCCCCACCTCCCCTCCCTCCTTTCCATTTTCAGCATAGTAGTTGACTTTGATACCTTTGTGTGTGTCCATCCTGTGCTCCAGTTTGTTCCCTCTCCTTCCCTCCCGTCTCCCCCGTTCGTCCACCTTCTTCACTCATATGAGGTTTTCTTTGTCTGTGGTCCCTCCTGTGCAGGGTCGTGGCTCATCCTCCCCTCACCTCAGCACTGGGGTACTCCGGGGTGGGGCCGGGGGCTCACCCACCCCGCATCCCCAGTGCTGGGGTTAGGGGTTCTCTGGGGGCGGGGTCAAGGGTTCACTGGTCCCACATCCCCCGCAGGGGGGTTCTCTGGGGGCGGGGCCGAGCCAGCCCTTTTTATTTTTGTAACAGGGTCTGGCTAATTTGCTGAGGGGCTCAATAAGTTGCTGAGGCTGGCCTTGAACCTGCAATCCTCCTGTCTCAGTCTCCCAGGGATTACAGGCTTGTGCCACCATGCCTACCAGCAATGTTATCTTCAACTATCAGAGTAAATTCTGATATGTTTATATCATATTGTTATCAACAGCAGTATTATTAAAAACAATCTGACCTTTATAGGTAAGAAATGAGCAAAGGGAACATAGTACGTGAATGTGAAACAACGCGAGTTCACAAAAGGCTGCGTGTTCCCCATACACACACCTCCAGACACTCTTCTTTCTTCTTTGAGGTCATCTGGCTTCCCCGCTTCACTGTGGTCTGTGAACTAACTCAAGTCTTCAAATTAAGGGCCAGACAGCTGGGCATGGTGGCGCACGCTTGTGATCCCAGTACTTGGGAGGCTGAGACCAGAGGATCCAGGTTCGAGGCCAGTCTCAGGTACTTAGTGAGGCCCTCTGCAACTTAGTGAGACCCTGTTTCAAAATAAAGATTAAAAAATAGGGCTGGGGGTGTAGGCCGGAGGTAGAATGCCCCTGGGTTCAATCCTCAGTACCATAAAAAAAAGGGCCAAAGACTGTTTTGACTATTCAAGTCAAAATTCTGTTCACTAGACCTACAGCTTTTTCTATTTAAAAAGGTGAAGTGACTAGTACGCTGCCCCTTCGTTTCAGTTCTAGGAACACCATGACCAACTGGCCAATAGCACAGGCCAGACTGTTGGATTACTGCTTTGGCTTGGCAGTCCATTACAGTAACCACACCCACCTTGTCTTTGGTAATCAGGTGGGGCGGCTCCACCCTGCTACCCCAGTCCAATTACTTCTGTTGCATTTAAAGATCCCAGTTCAGTGGCAGCAGTTCCCACAGCAATCTCTGCTGTTCAGAGAAGAGCGGTCACAGGGATCTTAAGGACGCTGGTGCTCCCCTCACAAGCTTCTTTCATACAGCCTGCAACCGAAAGCATGAGCTCTGAACCCTGCCGGGGTGAGCGAGCAGGTGTTCCATGATAAATCCACTCTAGCGTGCCAATCTCTCTGAGCCTTTGGATCCCCTCCGTCTACAGTATTACAAAGCAGTCCTAGCATCTCAATTTCACTTCGTGTAACGCCACCTTTTGGTTTATGTTTCAGCCACCCACTAATCTGCTCAAGCCCTGACTGTCCAAGTTACAACACTAAATCCAGAATCTCTGATGCACCAATCAATTCTGTCTGACCAACTTTATGTTCCTTCCACAACTATCCCACACCCTATGATCCATCCCCACAAGTATTCCCCAGGTTCCTGTCTACATGTGGCAAACTGTATCACCTTTTGAAGTGTAGCATCCTTCTTCATGGGCTCTCATTACAGTCCAGGGTCTGAGGAAAAAACAAGGACCAAGAGGCCACCTGCAGGTGCTCCGGGCACAGGGTGACGGAGTTCCTCAGGCGGGTAGAGAAAAGCTGCTCCTGCTGCGAAGCCGGCCTGGCGCCACCCAAGGTCTACAGCTTTATCAAATGACCCTACGCCCCCAAACCCAACTGTCCGGATTCCTCGCCTCACCAACAAGACCCTCACCCACAAGCTGGCAGTCACTGAGACTTTCAAGTCTCTTATATGGAACCTGAGCTGGAATTTACATTCCACTTTGTAATGTCTTAACTTGGCTAAGCTGAACCACGTTCTCCAGGATTTCCTTCCCCATGTTTCTGGCGTGGGTGGGTCACAGGAAACATGTAAGGCAGGAGGGCGCAGAAGCAGCCATCTGTGGCTTGCACACACTCTTGTACTGGTTTCTGACGTGCCTCTCCCTGGTGCTCCTTCATCTTCTCTGCATCCTGGGCTAAATGAGCATGTTTGTTTGTTTGGCAGCACTGGGGACTGAACCCAAAGGCGCTCTACTGTAGTTACATATCCAGCCCTTTAAAAAAAATTTTTTTTGAGACAGTCTAGCTGAGTTGCCCAAGCTAGCCCTGAACTTGGAATCCTCCTGCCTCAACCTCCCCAGTAACAGGGATCACAGGCATGTTCCAAGCCTAAATGTATATGTCTAGGTGCGTGTCAAGGGCCCTCCTTTCACAGGCTACCCAAGGCCAAACACAGCGAGAACAGGCATTATTTTCCAACACCCTGCCAGTAGCTTGCAGATTATTCTTATTCTTCCCCCACGTTACACAGATTTTCCTTTCCCAAATGTCTGATCTTTGGACTTCAAACTCCAGCATCAAGCATGAAGACAACAGCCTTATACAGGCTGCTCAGTTACTACACTGTGTAAACTTAATTCACTGTAACAAATCCCTTAATATACACACCCATCTTTGTTTTTCTTTATACTTCCTAATATTTCTATTTTTCTGACTGAATCCTAACTGCATGATTCTGGAAAAAAAAAAATGACAGGGGTGGGTTTGCAGTTCAGTGGTAGAAAGCTTGCCTAGGCATGTGCAAGGCCCAGGAGTTCCATTCTCAGCAAAGGGGGAAAAATTACAATTAAAATGCAATGATCGTTTGCATAACCACCACATGATAAGATACCTGTGCAGCAGACCAAACTTTTAACTATACAGCCTCAAACCTATTATTTATTCCTAGCTACTGCACAGGGCACTGACAAGCCAGGCACTAAGGTAAGTACCAGGAAGGTAATTATAAAACAGGAACAGTCCCTGCTTTCCCAGAGCTCAACCTTTTTTGGAAAATAAAATAAGTTGATTTCATAAAACAATGTAACACTGTAATTCTGAAAAGCATCAGGTTAGACTTGACTTCAGGGAGGTCAAGAAAAAAACTCAAGAACTTCAGGAAATGGATGGTAGCAGGTGATGGATATCAGTGCAGACTAATCCATTTCTTTTCTCACAAACAGAAATTTCATGAAAAAGTGATGCTTGAGCCAAACTCTAAAAGAAGACTTCCTAGGAATCATTTTAAAAGGCAAAGAAAGCCAGGCATGGTGGTGCATGCTTATAATCCCAGTACTTGAGAGGCTGAGACAGGAGGATCGCAGGTTCAAAGCCAGGATCAGCAAATAAGGCTCTCAGCAACTTAGCGAGACCCTATTTCCAAATAAAACATTAAAAAATAGGTCTGGGGGTATAACCCAGAGGTAGAAGGCCCCTGGGTTCCACCCCCAGTACCACAAAATAAAATAGAACGCAAAGAAAAACCAGGCATGGTGGTGCACGCCTGTAATCCCAGTATTTGGAAGGTTGACACAGGAGAATTGCAGGTTTGAGGCCAGCCTCAGCAACCTAGGGAGCCTGTTTCAAAAAAAAACCAGAAAGGCCAGGTGTGGTGGCGCACACTTGCAATCCCAGTACTTTGGGAGGCGGAGACCGGAGGATCGGGGTTCGCGGCCAGCCTCAGCTCTCGCTCTGTCTGTCTGTCTGTCTCTCTGTCTCTCTCTCTGTCTCTCCTTAGTGAGGCCCTCCGCAACCTCGTGAGACCTGGTTTCAAAATAAAGCATAAAAAATAGGGCGGGGGCGTAGCGCGGAGGTAGAACGCCTCCACGTTCAATCCCTGGTACCGCAAAAAAAAAAAAAAAAAAAACAGAAAGGGCTGGGGGTGCAGCTTGGAGGTAGTATGGCCCTGGATTCAAGTCCCATTACCAAAACAAATAAACACTAAAGTAAAGAACAGCATACCAAGCAGGAAAAAGGACAAGTGCCAAGGTCTCTGGAGGAGTAGGAGCACAAGACATTAAAGAAAGCCCAGCGCGGCTGGAGTAAGAAAGCAGAGGAGCAATGCTGGCCGGGAGGAGGATGAGCCCAAAGGGATTATGCCCTGGTGTCCTCTGTTATCCGTGGTTTCACTTTCTAGTTTCAGTTACCCACAGGGAACCTCAGTTTGAAAATATTACACGGAAAATTCCAGAAATAAACAATTCATAAGTTTTAAATGGCACAGTGTTCTGAGTAGCAGAATGAAAAGTGGTGATGAAATTCTGTGCTGTCCTGCTCTGTCCTGCCCAACACACGAATTACCCTTTGTGTAAAGCACACCCACACCGTACACACCAGCCTGTTACACACCTGGAAGCCACCTAGATTAGCAGATCCACTGTTCTGCCATTAACCGGGCTAGTGTTCAAATAACTTACTTAATGGCCCCAAAGTGCAAAAACAGTGATAGTGGCAACTCGGATACACCAGAGACAAGCCATAAAATACTTCTTTTAGGGAAGGGGTGAAAGCTCAAGCCTTAAGGACAGAAGGAAAAATCCTACGCTAAGGTTACCAAGATACAGGATAAGAATAAATTTTCTATCAATGAAATAACAAACAAAAAAAATCACGCTGGTTTTGCTGTCGCACCTCAACCTGCAGACGTTACAGCCACAGTGCATCAGCACTTAACTAAGATGGAAAAGGCATTACGCCTGTGGGTGAAAGGAAAACAGAAAATGTGTCCTGACTGATGGCAACTCACTGTACCAGAAAACACTGACCTGTACCAAGACTTCAGCACAGAAATCCCTGAAATGAGCAACACCAAGCCATTTACTGCCAAGAAGGGAAGGTTATACATGCTCTAATTTATTAATTAAACACTAATACAGGTATGTATGATAAGAAAGACATATACAGGGTTTGATACTATCTGTGGTTTCAGACAACCACAGGGGGTATTGGAACACACCACAGATTAAGGGAGGATGACATATAACCTTGAGGCCATGTTATAAAGTTGTGTCTTTGCCAGGTGTGGTGGCACACACCTGTAATCCCAATACTTGGGAGGCTGAGATAGGAATATCGCAAGTTCGAGGTCAACCTGGACAAGATAGCAAGACCTGATTTCAAAACAAAAAACTAAAAAGGGCTGAGGTGAAGCTCAGGGGTAAAGTGCCCCCAGGCTAAATCCTCAGTACCACAAAAATATAAAAATAAATAAAATAAATATATTGCACTCCCCGATAAAAAGAGCTGACATGGCTCATAGGTATTTGGCGGGAAAAGCACAATGTGAACCTCAGATATCTTGTGTTAAGAGAGCAAGAAACACTTCCTTTGTCATGTCAAAGGAGAGAGACATAGACTAAAAGGACCCCACATGTTCAAGTTGTGAAAAACTGAGGAAAAAGAATGACTATTTGGTTAAAACATACTGGATACATAAAAATCCACAGATCTACAATGATCCTCAAAAGAGAAAAAGCAATTCAGGCCCCCACACCTCTCTCCCACCCAATAAAAGCCCTGCAAACGGGGAAAAAATTCTTTCTCCTCGTTGCCTGTATGAAGACCCAAACCAGGGTAGTAATGGCAATTAGAAATATATGATACGAGCCGGGCGTGGTGGCGCACGCTTGTAATCCCAGTACTTTGGGAGGCGGAGACTGGAGGATCCGGGTTCGCGGCCAGCCTCAGCTCTCTTGCTCTCTCTCTCCCTGTCTCTCTGTCTCTCTGTCTCTCTCTCTCTCTCTCTCTACTTAGTGAGGCCCTCTGCAACTTCGTGAGACCCGGTTTCAAAATAAAGTATAAAAAATAGGGCCGGGGGCGTAGCGCGGAGGTAGAACGCCCCTGCGTTCAATCGCCGGTACCGCAAAAAAAAAAAAAAAAAAGAAATATATGATACGATTAGTGAAATTATTTGCAGACGAGTCCAAACATTAAATCTAAATTGTAAGGCTATAACTATAGGCAAACTTAACTATAAACAAATATAATCTAAGTTTAAAAGTTGCCTTTATTTTTTAAAGACTATTACAATCTAAAAACATCTCAAATGGTACTTTTAAAATTTCTTACCAGTCTCCTCATTTATTCTCTCAGTGTCTGGTTAATACCCATGTTGAGTGAGTCACACATTTAACACAACACTGAACATTCTGAGTGCAGACCAACTGCCCTTGCCTCAAGTGAGTTCATCTGCTCCCCTTAACATGCTACTCTGGTGATTAGAGATCCTCACACTGACAATTCTTCCAGCCCATCTTGCACGCTGTTCCATACCAAAGGTCCGGCCAGCCGGACGTGATGGTGCACACCTGTAATCCCAGAATTGGAAGGCTGAGACAGGAGGATCACAGATTCAAGGTCAGCCTTAGCAACTTAGCAACAGCCTGTTTCAAAATAAAAAGTAAAGTGGGCCAGGGGTGTAACTAGGAGGTACAATGCCTCTGGGTTCAATTCCCAGTACCAAAAAAAAAGAAACCCAAAAAACACAGCTGGGTGTGGTGGCACACACTTGTAATCCCAGTACTTGGGAGGCTAGACAGTAGGATTGCAGGTTCGCAGTCAGCCTCAGCTACTTAGTGTGGCCCTCCACAACTTAGTGAGACCCTGTTTCAAAATAAATAATAAAATAAGATTGGGGTATAGCATGGAGGTAGAATGCCCCTGGGATCCATCCCCAGTACCACAAAAACAAAACAAAAAAACCATGCCTTCAGTGGTTTGCTCCAACCTAAAATATAAAACACAGCTGGGCATGGTGGCACACACTTGTAATCCCAGTACTTGGGAGGCTGAGACAGGAGGATTACAGGTTCACAGTCAGCCTCAGCTACTTAGTGTGGCCCTCCACAACTTAGTGAGACCCTGTTTCAAAATAAAGAATAAAAAAAATAGGGCTGGGGGTGGAGCTCAGAAGTAGAATACCCCTGGGTTCAATCCCCAGTACTGAAAAAAATAAATAAATAAATAAATGCATATACATATACACACATACCAACTGCATCCATTGTGAACTGTAGAATTTAAAATCTGATCCAAAGTTCATCCCTAGAAATACCAGCCATACAAAACTATAGGTGGTGTTACTAGTAACACCATCAACATCAATGTCCAGTAGGCATTTACCATATGCCAGGAGCCCTATTAATCACTTTACCACATTGAAGGTTATACTTGATGAAACAGGTCTTCTCATCCACACCGGTGATAAATACACACACCCACAACACGAGTGAATGGTAACAGCAGGCTCTCTTTCAGCAGGGATTCAAATCCTGGATGGTCTCTCCTACTTTTTTTTGTTTTTTTTGCAGTACTGGGAGTTGAACCCAGGGGCATTCTACCTCTGACCTACACCCCCAGCCCTACTTTTTTCCTTTATTTTGAAACAGGGTCTCACTAGGTTGTGGAGGCCTCACTAAGTAGCTGAAGCTATCTGTGAACCCCTGATCCTCCTATCTCAGCCTCCCAAGTACTGGGATTACAAGTGTGCGCCACCACCCACCTTTCTTCCAATGTTTTTGCTCTTCTAAGGTAGAAGGCCCCAGGGTTCAATCCCCAGTTCCACAAAAAAAAGGTTATGTGACAATCAGCTCTGCACCTTTGTACCAGGAAGGAGTGAAGCTCAGTTTCATCCCAAAAGGTTCAGACTTAAAAGGTCATGCCAACCTCAGAGCCCATGCTCTTTCACAATACCATGTCTTTCAAACTAAACAAAATAATTGGGCAAAGTAGTTGATTCTCTTTTTCCAACTTCTCATTCAGGAAAAGGGAAAGAAAACATATTTAATTAAATATCTAATAAATAAAAGTGTTTTATATTTTAAATGTTCCTTCTCAGTAAATTGAGATTCTGCTAATAGATACACAAAAAGAAATGCCTGACGGCATTATTTCCAACCTCTAAATAATCCACATGATTACCTCTTCAGAAAAAAGTAGTACCTTTCATGTATTTCTAACATACTAGAAAGATACTAAACAATTAATAGCAGAGAGAGAGCCTACAAAATGGGAGAAAATCTTTACCAGCTACTCTTCCAACAGAGGATTAATATTCAGAATATATAAAGAACACACTCAACACCCAAAAAACAAATAACCTGTTCAATAATTGGGTAAATGAACTGAACAGAAGTACTAAAGGCCAAGAATTATTTGGAAACATGTTCAACATCTTTGGCCATCAGAGAAATGCCAATCAAACCTACATAAACCAGGCATGGTGGCACATGCTTGTAAATCCAGCTACTCAGGAGGCTGAGGCAGAAGGATCCTAAATTCCAGGCCAGCCTCAGCAATTTATAGCCCAGTAGTGAAGTGCTCCTTGGTTCTATTCCCAATACAGCAGTACAGGGGAAGAGGGCATTTACATTGAGATTCCATCTAACTCCAGTCAGAATGGCAATCATCAAGAAAACAAAACAGCTGGGCTGTAATCCTAGTACTTGGGAGGCTGAAACAGGAAGATCACAGGTTCAAGGCCACCCTTGGCAACTTAGTGAAACCCTGTTTCGAAATTTTTGTAAGAGAGCCAGCCGGGCGTGGCACACACTTGTAATCCCAGTACTTGGGAGGCTGAGACAGGAGGATCGGGGTTCGCAGCCAGCCTCAGCTACTTAGTGAGGCCCTCTGCAACTTAGTGAGACCCTGTTTCAAAATAAAGAATACAAAGCCGGATGTGGTGGCGCATGCTTTAATCCCAGTACTTGGGAGGCTGAGACCAGTGGATCCGGGTTCAAGGCCAGCCTCAGCTACTTAGTGAGGCCCTCCACAACTTAGTGAGACCTTGTTTCAAAATAAAGAATAAAAAATAGGGCTGGGGGTGTAGGTGTAGCTTGGAGGTAGAATGTCCCTGGGTTTAATCCCCAGTACCACCAAAAATAAAAAATTTAAAAAAATTTTTTAAGAAAGAGGGTGCTGGGGATACAGCACAGTGGTAGAACACCCCTAAATTCAATAATTAGTATCATGCACCAGGAAAAAGAAAAGAATACAAATAACAATAAATGCTGGTGAGGATGGTCAGAGGCGGAACTGTCAAACACTTGTGGTAATGTAAAATTAGTACAGCCACTAATGGAAATCAGTATGGAGGTTCCTCAAAAAAACTAAAGACAGGACTACCATATGACCCAGCTTTGCCACTGCCAAGCTATGAAACCAGTCTAGGTGTCCATCAACAAATGACTGCGTAAAGAAGTGTGACACATATACACAATGGAGTTTTACTCAGCCATAAAAAAGATGGAATCCTGTCATTTGTAACATGGATTAACCTAGAGAACATTATGTTAAGTGAAATAAACCAGATCCAGAAAGACAAGTATCCAATGTTTTAGGGTGCATGCACGCGCCTGTGTGTGTGTATGTGTTGTACTGGGGATTGAACCCAGGGGTATTCTACCTCCAAGCTACAACCTAGCCCTATTTTTTTATTTTTATTTTGAAACAGGGTCTTACTAGGTTGACGAGAGCCTCACTACTTGCTGAGGTTGTCCTCAAACCTGTGATCCTCCTGTCTCAGCCTCCCAAGTACCCAGATTACAAGTGTGTGCCACCACGCCCCCATGTTTTCTCATATGTAAGAGCTAATGGTAAAAAAAAAACATGAGAGCAGAAGGTAGACTACTATGTAGAGGAAGGGATTCAAGAGGAGGGAGAAAGGGGAAGTACTGAGGAGCAAAACTGATCACATTGTTATATGCGTGTTTGAATATGCCACAACGAAACCCACTATTCTGTATGATTATGATGCACCAATAAAATTATTTTAAGAAGAAGAAAAGAGCCGGGCGTGGTGGCACACACTTGTAATCCCAGCACTTTGGGAGGCGGAGACTGGAGGATCCAGGTTCTCGGCCAGCCTCAGCTCTCGCTCTGTCTGTCTGTCTGTCTGTCTCTCTCTCTCTCTCCTTAGTGAGGCCCTCCGCAACCTCGTGAGACCCAGTTTCAAAATAAAAGCATAAAAAATAGGGCCGGGGGCGTAGCACGGAGGTAGAATGCCCCTGCGTTCAATCCCCGGTACCGCAAAAACAAAAAAAAAAAAAAAAAAAGAAGAAAAGATGCTAACAAGGAACAATAAAGTTGTACCATGTGCAACCAGGTAAGTTACTGGAAAATGAAAATACTATAATTAGTTAAATTTCTTCCAGTTGAGACTAGTAATTTTCTTATTAATCTAGAAGCCAAGTCTGATACTACCCATCAAAAAATTGAGGCACATACAAACCACATCAACATCATAGCCTTTCAATTCACAAAAAAGGGGGAACCATTATTTAAGATACAGCGTGAAGACACAGTTAAGTAAAAATTACAGGAAGTCGTTGTTTTCAAGTAAGTTTCTACACTAGGTCCCAACAGACCAGACTAAAAATCAAAATAGAGTCACTCATACTCAAGTTAACCAAACTGAAACTAAGTTGTTACCTGGCCTTCTGAGAAATCAGGAGAGAGAACTAAATTTCTACAATGGGCGGTTTCTATCCCAAAGACAATGAAGTTATCTCTGCTTTAATCTTTACAAAAAAGTAACCCGAAGAAATCTGATGTTAACTAATCAGTTACTTCTGCTGTCTCCCAGGACCCACCTTATAAGGAAAGTAATTTTGAAATGACCAATCTGGAGCCCTGCGGGATGGTGCTCGCTTGTAACCCCAGTACTTGGGAGACTGAGACAGGAGGATCCGGGTTCGCGGCCAGCCTCAGCTACTTAGTGAGGCCCTCTGCAACTTAGTGAGACCCTGTTTCAAAATAAAGAATAAAAAATAGGGCTGGGGGTGGAGCCCGGAGGTAGAATGCCCCTGTGTTCAATCCCTGGTACCTGTACAAAAAAAAAAAAATGACCAATCTGCTCTTTATTTTTTGCTTCTGCTTTCTTCAGTGCTTTTCTACCTACAAAACTAACCTCTAAGTCTGATGCAGTGCACCTGTAGTCCCAGCTACTTGGGAGGCTGAGACCACAGGAACACTGAGCTCAGGAGTTGGAGACCGGCCTGGGCAACACTGTGAGACCCCCAGCTCAAAAAAATTAATGAAACCAGTGTCTTCTGCTCAGCTCATTGGAATACATTCTATTTTACAGAGTGAAGTGTTGCCGGATTCTAGAATCACAAATAAAGCCAATAAAGACCTTTAAATCAAATTGTGGTTTTTGTTCTCTGAAAACATCAGTGACCTACATTTTGCAAAGGCTGTTCCAGGGAACATCTACTTTTTACTGAATTTCACAGATGTTCAGAGATATTGCACCAGAAACAAAAGAAAAAGGGCTCTGAGACCAAATATGGAAAATAACTACTGCAATATTTCTCAGAGCCTCCAATATGGTGATATCAATGGTGACCCTAAGGGGAGAAGGAAAGGACATAGTGTTACTTCCCAAACTTAATCAAGGAACCTTTCTCCCCCTCTGTAGCATCTCTGAGAACTAGCATCACAAAGAATGCCACCTTGGGGAACACTGCTTCCAAAATTAAAGGTATTGATATCCTATACTGTTATTTTGCTCTGAATTGGTAATTAACGGCACTATCAAAAATAGGACAGTTCAGTCTTCAGTATCTGTGGGTTCCATACCCAGGGATTCAACAAACCTAATAAAAAATATCTGGGAAAACATTGTCTGTACTAAATATGTAGACTTTTTTCTTGTCCCTGAACAATACAGGAACCATAACTATTTACATCGTATTGACCTTGTATTAGGGATTTGGGGTTTTGTGGGGGGGGGTTGTTTGTTTGTATAGTGGTACTAGAACTGAACCCAGGAGTGCTCTGAGTAGCTAGAATTTAAGGCTTACACCACTGCGCCCCCCGGGGGGAGGTGTTGTATTAAGTTTTATACATAAATCTAGAGATGACTTAAAAATATACAGAAGGATGTGTGATGTGCAAGGATGTGTAAGTTCTGTGTAAATATTACACTATCATAAAGGACTTGAGCATCGGAAGATTTTGGTATCCGAAGGAGTCCTGGAACCAATCTCCCTTGGACACGATGGTGGAATTTACTAGTGAAATTCTGGAAATCAACTAAAACATCTTTTAAAATCTTAAATGAGGCATAAAGAGATGAATGAAGGCATAGACTGGTCCTTTTGCATGACCCATTTCATAACCATCTTAAGAGTAACTGTTGTTACTAAAAAAGATTAAAAATAAATTTTCTCATAAGAAACACACCTATTGCCCAGTTTTGACATAAGCGCATTGTGCAATCTTAATATATAATTATCAAATCTGATAATGAACGCTCTGTAAATGACTACCTATAATTTTTTGGTGTTTGCCTATTAACTAAAGCCGAGGATTAGAGAGCGAGGCTGGAAGAAGCTTCATTTCGCTTAACCTTTCCAAAATCTCACCACCTCTAATATGTTCACGAGAGTGTTCGGTATGTCCAGGTATACACCCCCAAGTTCAGGTTTAATTTTCACTGCCTAACAAAAGCGATGTAGACAACAATTACTGTACTCTCCCTCCATCCTTGCAGACTACATAGTTCCTTCCAGAAAATTCGAACAGAAGAAAGTTACTGAGGCATTCGCATTTCGACATGGATATCGTCTTTGGCACCAGGCACCTAATACAGTGAAATCCTTCCCGACACTCACGCGTACCTTTGAATGCTTACTGACGTACACGCTAAATAACCAAACAAACCCTTTTCCCAAGACTACCCCACACACACTCCAACATGGACGGAAAATCCTCCCCGAACCCGGAACCCAGGTGACAAATTGCAAAGAGCGCACCGCCAGGGACGCCGCGGGGTAAACAAACTTGGAGGTGCGCAGGGGCGCCGCGATGACCGGAGCCTGCTCCCCGGGCCCGGGCCGGGACCACCGCCGCGCAGGAGGCCGCCGGGCCGAGCAGAACCGGGCCGGGCCGAGC
>PVJS01022796.1:9701-30301 GCA_004027185.1 Glis glis | reverse complement strand
TATTTATGGGATTCAAAATTTAATAATTTAAGTGGAATGATAGATATATACTTATATTAGTCCCCATGAAAATATTTTACATTATCATTTGATTAAATTATGAAATGAGGTAGACTTTTAATTTAAGAAATAGAACAACTTTAAGAGATCTATTGTATAACATAGTGACTATAGTTAACAATAATTTAATATATTCTAAGCCTGGGGTGGTGATACAAGCTAATAGTCACTGCTACTCAGGAGGTTGAAGCAGGAGGATCATGCTAGCCCAGGAGTTCAAGACCCAAGACCAGCCTGGGCAACATGGTAAAACCCCATCTCAAAAAACAACAACAATAAAAACAGTGTTGAAAATTGTTGAGTCGTGTTTAAGTGTATCAACAGAAATATATAAGTACATAAAGTAATACATATGTTGAATAGCTTGATTTAGCCACTCCACAATGTATACATATTTGAAAACATGTTGCACATAAAAATATAATTATTTTTGTCAAATATAAATAATACATGTTTGAAGATTGATAGTCTATCCATTTTAGTATTGCTAAATAAGTAATTCAAAACACATGACTGCTGAAATATTTAATTATACAAAGATTTTTAAGTTAAACTCATAAAATTAAACAGTATTGACTAATCCTTGAGCAATAAAATCATCAAAATAAAATGAAAATTATAGGATATTAATAAGGTAAGTGTGCTTTGGAAATACCTGTCCATTTTATTTTTAAAAATAAGTCACCAAAATAAACCTGTTAAAAATAAGTCATCATATCTTATAAGTTATAAGAAAACTTAGATTAACAACTACATAAAAAGAAAATGGTATCTTCAATGTGTCATTGAGGGGAAGAAACTAGTGAGCTTTCATAGGAGAATAAAAGGTATCTCCAAAACATTGGTGTAAGCATTTTCAAATTTATGGCACAGTTTTTTTAAACAAAGTATAAAAACCTTGTAATTTATTTTGCAATAGATACTTCATGGAGTTGTGTATGCTGGTAAACAATGGGGAAAATCCTAAAAATCTTAAGTGATTGTAAATGCTTTATGATTACACAATGATTCTCTAGCAATACCTTCAGATCCTATTTTCAGAGGAGGTGGAAAATATCTTCTTTGCAGATACAATTAATACTAAGCAATATTTTTGCCTCAAATAAATTATTATCTTTAAGAATATAATACAGAAAATTTTATGAAAAGGCTTAGTAGAGAACAGGTAATAACACTTGGTTAAAGGAACACATAACGATTATTAGAGATATTTGTTGTTGTATTCAGCTAGGTAGTGTTATCTTTTAATAGAAAAGTATGCTCCCCATGGAATCAAGTATAACTTACCCCTGCTTGTCAGCCATTAGCCGAGGAAGCTTTCGACTCTGGTGGCTTCTGATTACTGCTAATGTCTGGACATTCCTAGCATGTATCACTTTCTTTCTCAGAACCCTAATTCAATAAATCTTCTATTCTGTGTGGCTTCTGAAACATAGCACTAAAGGCCCTAGCCTGTAGCAGTGTAAAGGTAAACTCATTAAAGCCATGAGCAGACTGTCATAAGACCTGGCCTTTATTTAGCTAATCTGAAGATGAATGCACCGAGTCACCATCTGGAGCTTTGTGCAAATCCATAAGCAAAATGCCTCTTTATAATTTAATCCTTTCCAATTTCATTTGTAGCTCACCATTTTCATTTCTTACTCCTATGTCTCAGTCTGAATGCTTTCTTGTGTTTTCAGAGATTATTACAAATTGAATTTTTTTTAATTCAGATACAGACAGCGGGAGAAAGGAAAAGACCTTGTGTTGCTAGGGAAACCTGATGCTGAAGGTTTAGTGACAACCTCAGATGGTTTCATAGAGGAGGGCTGTCAGGCTAAGAGAGCAGAGAGAGGCCTGCTGATGCAAGGAATGCATCTGGAGTGCTACTTATTGATTCTATGATGATCTTCAGAAAAGAAGTAATGCGAATCTGTGTTTTTCTAAAGAAGAATTATGGGAGTATAATAAAGAAAGACTCAAGGAATTTATACCATTGAAAGCTAGAATAAATGAAATCTCACCTCCCTCTGTGAGTTCATAGTGAGAACAGGAGTTACTGCGAACTTTCGAGTTTTGTCAAATGAAGATTCTGAACCCATAGTTCTATATGAATACTTGCTTTACTTTTATTTTTATATTTTCAAGTTACTAAATTAAGCATGAATCATTTATACTATAAATAACTCTGCAGGAAATGTGAGAAAATATTTTTATTGATCTTCTAATGAAATTAATATTATTTTAAAATAATAAAAGCACACTGTAGCTGGACATGGTGATACATGCCTACAATTCCAGTACTTGTGAGGCTGAGATAGGAGGATCACAGATTTGAAGCCAGCCTGAGGAACCTAGCAAGATCCTCAGCAACTTAGGGAGACCCTGTTTCCAAATAAAAAGTAAAATAGGGCTGGGGTTATATAGCTCAGAGGAAGAATGTTCCTGGGTTCAATGTTCAATACCATACATAAACACCACACACACACACACACAACCCCACACTGTGCATGAAAGTTCATTTCTATTTGCAGCAATACATAAAATAATACATATGTGCATATATTTTAATTTAATTTGCTCTTTATTACATATAATTTATATATTATTATAGTTACATATTTTCATGAATTAAGATGCTATTGACATTTTGTTCAAAGAGAAGAAATGTTAGATGTTAATTCAAGAAAATGGATTATTAATGACTATATGGTAGGCTTCCTAGACACTGAACTAGTTCCAAAAACAACATAATATGATGTACATATCTATTAATATATGGAAAATTGTCACCCACTATCACTTGATTTTCATATGATTAGTAGAAAATTAGTTCAAATTCCTTTAATAACGAGGTATACCTTTCTGCCTTTCTGTCTCATTCTTTTTTTTTTTTTTTTGCGGTACCAGGGATAGAACCCAGGGGCTTTCTACCTCCATGCCACACCCCCGGCCCGATTTTTTTATACTTTATTTTGAAATCGGGTCTCACGAAGTTGCAGAGGGCCTTACTAGGCAGAGAGAGAGAGACAGGGAGAGAGAGAGAGAGAGAGAGAGAGAGAGCGAGCTGAGGCTGGCCGCGAACCGGGATTCTCGGGTCTCCGCCTCCCAAAGTACTGGGATTACAAGAGTGCTCCACCACGCCCAGCCTGTCTCATTCTTTCCTTTCTTCTTTCCTTCATTTTCTTTAAATATCTGGGTAAATATTTTCTAACAAAGTAAAATTTGATAAAAAAGGAAACAAAAGAATGATTCAACTAGGCAAACATCTGTGGTAGAGATATCTATGTAGGAAAAAATCTAGATATCTAAGACAGAAAACTAGCGTAGAAATTTCAATTGGAATAGTGGCAGAGAGCAGGCTGAAGAGGTACATGATGACTCAAGAATGTATGTCCCTGTTGGCTATTTTATGTATGTCGGCTTTTACTCTAAATATAATGTAGGAAGGAGGGTGTAGCTTAGTGGTAGTGTGCATGAGACCCTATGTTCATCCCCTTACACCAAAAACCAACCAAACAAATAAGTACATAAAATGGAAAGCTGCGATGAGTAATTTGAGCACAGGAAAGACATACCTTGACTTACATATGAAAGGATCACTCCTGTTGACTGGATTGAGGTATGGGTAGAAGTGGGAAGAAGTGAAACCAAGTAGAGGGTCACTGTATTAGTTTAGGCACAAATTATCGTTGGGGTTGGATCAAGTTGCAAGTAGTAAACATCATATCCAGACTCTGAATATAATTTTAAAAAGAGTTAATAAATGAGTTTATAGATTTGTTGTGAGCAATGAGAAAAATACATCACAAATCTAACCACTTCACATCACTTCTTCTGTTGCCTGGTCAGACAATCGCCATTAACCATGGGGCTAATGCAGAAGTCTTTAAATAGATCTCCTTTATTTCTACATGAGTTGGCCAATTTCCCTTTTCCATGTTTCTTTTTGGCAGAGTAGCCAGAACAATCTTTTCAAACTTAAGATATGTAATGTCAAAGATCTAACAATACTCCACAATGCTTTCTGTTTCACTTAAAATACCAGAGCAGAATGGATACAAGGGCATAAGACATTTTGAGGCTAGTCCTCTTTGCCTTTGGGGTTTTCCTCTCTTGCTGACCCTGTTCCAGACACACTGGCTTTCTTGTCATTTCTCAGAGATGCCAAGAATATTATCTCCTTAGGTCCCTTCTCTTTGTCCCTTTTCTCAGCAGTCTTCTCCCAGCTATGTTGACTCTATCAGGTGAATGGTCTCATTTTCAAGTGTTTTAGTAATGCTTACCTTCTTGGGAGACCTACCTTAACCATGCTATTTATTTATTTATTTTTTTTGCGGTACTGGGGATTGAACCCAGGGGCGTTTTACCTCCAAGCTACACCCCCAACCCTATTTTTTATACTTTCTTTTGAAACCGGGTCTCACAAAGTTGCGGAGGGCCTCACTAAGTAGCTGAGGCTGGCCGTGAACCCGGATCCTCCGGTCTCCACCTCCCAAGTACTGGGATTACAAGCGTGCACCATCACGCCCGGCTCTTAACCACGCTATTTAATATCACAACTTGCTTCCTCTTCCCTATATACCTCATCCTGGTCCAGTTTTCTTTGTCCCAAACTTGTCATCTTTTGATATACTACACTACACTATGTGTTAATTAATATTGTATCATGTGATCTGTAACCTCCTTCTAAACTATAATCATTAAGAGGACAGTCTGATGTTTGCACTGTTGTACAGTTCTATAGAATATCATGTGACACACAGTAAGTGATCAACAATTTTTTGATGAATAAGTAAGTGAAAGAATAATGACTTAAAGCTAATGACATTAAATAATGGAGAAGCTGATTTCTATTTACAGGTGGAGAAAAAATATGAGGAAAAATGCAAAGTGACAATATAGGAAATGGATGAAAAAACGAGAAGAGAGTGAAGCTTCAGAAGGCAGGTGAAGGAGGCATCTGAAGAAATAGCTGACCTCAGTGGCACACACCTGTAATCACAGCTACTCAGGAAGCTGAGGCAGGAGGATCTCAAGTTCTAGGACAGTCTAAGAAATGGTAATTTGCACCTTAAGCTGCAGTCAGATATTGAGAACACTGGACTACAAGCATCCTTATCACTTTCAACCCTAATTTTATGATAGAGAATCACCATCCTGCCACAACAATCCAAGGAAGTGTGATCCCCTTTGGGCGTCCTCAGGCCTTCTCTGTTTTTGACATCCAATGGGCGGTCCTTACATTATGCGTTCATGCCTATGTGGTAAGAAAGACATCTCTCAAAATTCTTCATGAGAGTAAGACTGCAGGGCCTTTCTAGTTCCAGTTCCTTATAGTTTAGAAGGAAACTGACCAAATAATGTTATGGGGACATATGAATGTATCACTATGAATCTCACTATTGTGTACAATTAAAATGTGCCAATAAAAAATAAAATGATAAAAATAAAAAGGAATATATTTAGTAAATTTCTCCCCCAACTTTCAGAGCTTGAACACAATGAGAAGAGAAAAATATTCTTCCTCAATTAATAACCTTTACAAATATCCCCTCATAACCATGGATTGAGTCTTTTGAAATATAAAGCCATATGTATGTATATAGATGTATGTATAAAGCCATATGTATGTATGTATGTATATTTAAAGCCATATGCATGTATATAGTAACAGAGAAAAGTAATTATATATTTTATATACATATATTATATATTTTATTAGTTTTCTCTGTTACTACCATCTACTTTATCTCTCACAAGATAAATTAGGAAAGGGGAAGTTATAGTATTAAATTTTGTTAATGTAATATATGACAAAATTAACCCATCTTGCCAAAGATCTGACATGATGCACAGGTCTGTCCTGGGCGACTGTGGAGTCCAGATCCCCAGACTCAAGTTTTCACCATAATATTCTCCTCCTTCAAGATTTTTCAGAATAGTCACTGACATTTGGAAAATCTACCAATTATAGGAAATTGTCATCTCTCTTGGTCCCCACAATGTCAATAATTGGCCTATGAGTTCTTTTTTTGGTTTCTTGGTTCGGCAGAGGCAATAGAGAATAGTTAAGAACTTGGGTCTAGAGTCAAGACTGGCTCTTAGAATTACCAATTGTGTGACGTTGAGCAATGTATAGAGTTTCATATCTAAAAACCTGTCACCATAGTATTACCTATATTTGAGGACTGCTAATAGGATCAAATGACTTAACACATGTCACACACACACACACACACACACACACACGCACACACACACACACACAGTGCAAAACAAAAGCACAAAAGTATGACTAGTGTTCCTTACATGTTAACTGGTATTATTCAAAATTCAGGCTGGGGCTTGCACATAACCACATCATATGCTTTTAAGTTTCTTTATAAGTGTGAGGTAAGGATATGTCTTTATGTTTTCTTTGTCATCTACTGTTTGTTTCTGAAACTATGAAGTTATTGCTTGAACAAAAGAAAGGGCATGAGTTTACACAAATACACATAAAAATATTCAATTATATGTCCTTGTAATATTTACCAAACAGGCACAAAGAAAATTCAGGACTGTGACTCTACTCAAAACAAAATTAGTCTTTTAAAAACTCAGGGATTCCATTTGTTTCTTGACTATCAAAGACCTTACCATTTCTAAGTAGGACGTTTTTCCTAACCTTTATAGCAATTTTCTGAAAACTAAAGGCTCTCTTGTTTATCAGAAAAGAAATAAAGTTCTCAAAATGAGTAGATAAAATAAATAAAATTAAGGACTAAATGAATTTCCCCTTCATTTAAAGTACTCAACATCATTTATAAGTAAATATTTCAATTTTCAGCTAGAGTGACTCACTGCTGAGAATTATGCTTTATAGCTCTTGAAACTTTGTTCCCTGCACCCCACCTATGAAAAATTTCAATTCCTTCCATCCCTAGAGATCTCCCTTTTGACACTGTTAACCCCTGGAGCTAGTTATCTTTGTCTCCTCTTTCTTAAAACTTGAAAGACTAGTGCTCCCTTTCCTCACTACCTGCTTACTTTCAGATCTCTTTCAATCTCCCTTATTCTTCCAGGATCCTCCAGAAATGACTTTCTTGCTGGAGACTGGCAGCCTCCTTAGGACTCCTTCAAATGGCCTCATGATTCTCTCTTACTTTAACACCTAGGATGACATTTCAGTTCTACCGCTTACTAGTTGCATGACCTTTGTCCACCTGTTTAAACTTTATGAATCTCAGATTTTCACTTCTCAGGTGTATTGTAAAGAGACAATTCTAAAACATGTGTGATAGTTCCTAAGTGTTCCTTTCTGATTCAGCCCATCCTGTTTTCTTTTGCCATCTTACATTTTTTAACTCTGCTTCCTCCTTTAAAACCTCTATTCACTTGCTCTCATGACATTAAACTCTCCTACTTCTTCAGCCTTCTTTCACTGATCCAGCCCCACTTTCCTGGCTACAAAGTAAAGTGGAGTGATGTTTAATGGCATAATACAACTTAGCTCTCAGTTCTCACCACTCTTCCTTCCATCCACCTGTTTCATGCTTATGAAACTCTAGGCTTGTAGTTGGATTTCTACACTACTCAAATAAGCATTTTCATCCTTGTTTAAAAAAATCAGTTCTTCATTCTTTCCTCAGTACCTCCACACAGGCCTTCATCATATTGCTGATTTTAGCCAGTTTCATACCATGATTCTAAACATAACAATGACCAAATAAGTTAGTATTTTGTCAATGTTAAATACGTGTGGCATTTGTGAGCTAATTATTATTCCATTACCTTAATCTAAAATCAATTCCACAAAGCAAATCTTTGTTCAAAGAAAATTTCTAATCAGATCATTTCCCATATCAGAAACTTCCTTTAGTCTACACAAACCAATATCAGTTGTGGTATTACTTATTCAACTGCTGAATACTTGTTCTATTTCATTCAAGCTGCCATAATAGAATATCATAGACCAGGTGGCTTAAAAGCAACAGAAATTTCTCTCTCACAGATCTGAAGCTGGGAAGTCCAGCATCAAGGCACAGACAGATACTGTATGTGGTGAGGGCCGTACCATGGTTCATAGAAACCACATTCTCACTGTATCTTCACATGGTGGAAGGAGAGGACACTGGGTTCTAGTCACTCATAAGGGCACTAACCCAACTCGTGGGGCACTGCTACCCTACCCTGACCACTTCACAAAGGCTTCACCTTCTAATCTAATCATCATGGGGGATTGTATTTCAAAATAGAGATTTTGAGGGCAAAAGCATTCAGACCATATCAATACGTTTAGCTCTGTTAATATGCAGATGCTATCCATATTTAAGGATCATAGGAGCCTAAAAGTGAGTATTATTCTACCATTTCTCAAATGAGTACTCGGAAGATGAAGCAGAATGTGTAACATCACATGAGTTTTCATCATTGTTAGGAACTGCAAACTTCAAAAAAAAATTTTTTTTGTTGTACTGTGGATTGAACTCAGAGACATTCTACCTCTGAGCTATACACACAGCCCTTTATTTTTTATTTTTTAGTTTTTAGTTTGAAATGTGGTCTTGCTAGGTTGCTGAGAGTCTCGCCAAGTTGCTGAGACTGGTCTTGAACCTGCTATCCTCTTGTCTCAGCCACCTAAGTACTGGCATTATAGGCCTGTGCCACTACACCCAGCTTGACTTCAAAATTTTTACTCTTCTTACCCACCTATATCACTTCTAAGACAAGGTAGGAACCCACTTTAAGATTCTTTTAAGGGGAGCTATTTTATAATCTGGCCTTGGATCTTGGTTCAATTTTATTTTCCACTTTTCAAATACTCTTTTTAAAAAATTTATTGGTGTAATGTGATTATACATTGTACTGACACTCAGTGTCATACATCCATATGTGCACACAATATCTCTTGGTGTGGATCCCTTCTAAACCCATACCACTAGCCTCCTCCTCCCTCCCTGTACATGCTAGCAAGGTTGTTAGTGATGCGGTCATATGTGAACATAGTATCTGGTCTGACCTCCATTTTTCCTACTCCTCCTCCCTCCCCTGATCCTCTTCCACTGTTCTGCTGGTCTAAGGTGTGAACCTTATTATCACGAAGTTCCTTTTCTATTTTCTTTGTAGCTTCCACATATGAGAGAAACCATAAAATCCTTGACTTTATGAGACTGATTGATTTCATTTAGCACAATTCTCTTTAGTTCCACTCATATTTCAGTAAATTACATATTTTTGTTCTTTGTGACTCAATAAAATTCCATTGAGTGTATATACCACATTTTCTTTATATATTCATCTGGTGACAGACACCTAGGCTGATTCCATAATTTGGCTATTGTGAATCATGCTGTTATAAACATGGGTATGCCTGTACCACTATAGTATTCTGAGCTTAATTCTTTTGGAAAGATACCAAGGAGTAATATAGCTACATTTTCTTGAGCAAAATTGATCAACATATATGATGTTCTTGAAAGTACAGATCCATAGGAGCAAAACACAGAGGGGTAACTGCAAATAGATGAGAGACTGCTCTGTATCCACCTTGTCATGGTAGTTATGAAATTATAACTACATATTAAGGAGGAAATTTTTTACTGGATGTAAATTATACCTTGATAAACGTGACATTTAAAACATTGCCTAAAACACCATTGTGGCAGGGTTCCACAGAGAAATAAAACCCATAGTATCTTTCGCTCTCTGTCTCCATCTCCCTCTTTCTCTGTCTTTATGCATATAATTCTTTAAAGCATTCACTTATGGAATTATAGAGGCCAGCCCTCCCTAAGCCCTGCAGGATGAGTCAATGAGTCAATAAGTTGCAGACCCGAGAGTTAGTCTTGGGTTAGTTCCTGTCTGAGTCCCAAGGCTTCAGGACCAGGAGAGATGATGATGTAGCCCCAGTTTATAATCCAACAGGCTAGAAATACAGGAAGAGCTGATGTTCCAGTTTCAATATGAAGGCAGAAAAATGCTGCTGTTCTAGTTGGAAGGCAGGAGAAATTCTTACTTACAGGAGGATCAGTGTTTTTGTTCTACACAGGCCTTCAGCTGATTGAACAAACAAGGTCCACCTGTATTAGAAGAGCACTGTTTTACTCAGTCAAAAAACTACATGTTTTTTTTTTTAACCAAAAAAATCCTCTCTAAAATATCCAGAATAACCAGGCATGGTGGCACATGCCTGTAATCCCAGTATGTGGGAGGCAGAGACAGGAGAACCCCAGGTTCAAAGCCAGCCTCAGCAATTTAGCAACATTCTCAACAACTTAGGGAGTCTGGATGTGTAGCTTGGAGGTGGAATGCCCCTGATTTCAATCTCCAAAACCACAAGAAAAAAAATCCAGTATAATATCTGCCCAATTACCAGGCTACACCATGATCCAGTAAAGTTGACATGCCACAACCACTCATATTTGTAATCCTTAGTACTAAATAACCCTTAATATGTATGTCACTGTAACTGTCAGACTTTGTTTCTTATAATACTCAAGATAAAGTCTTTATTTCTGCCATAGATACCTTGTTTATTGATCCTATTTCTACTTCTCATTCATAACATTTCACTACTTGGAAAGCTGCCCTCGTTTTTTCTGAGTCAAATCCTACATTTTCATGACCTACTTCCTGAAATAGTGATTTTAACATATAAAGATAAAATAAATCCTCATCCATATATTAATAGTGATGGCATTAAGGAGGGTGATTTCATTAAAAACATATGATCATTTGAATGACTCTCACTGATATAAGATTTGAAAAATTATATACTTATAAAAATAATCGAAATGGTAAAAAGGGAGAGGGACGACAAATAAACTGAACATTTTGGTGTACCTGATTTTTATCATGATTGATATTATCATTTCTACATAATATGATACTTCAGCCTTACAACTTTCCAAAGTAAGCATTAGTATTAAGATTATATATGAATTAAACATGTAAGTCATGTAAGTCCTAGATAATTAGCCATAGTTCAAAATGTAAGTACTAATTAGATAATCATAATCAGTTTTATAATATGGATTCTATCCTATTGTCCTATTGGCAATAGCAGTGTGACTAACAAGGTTTAAAGTTGAATAAAAATTCACTCAGATATGGGTTCCCATATATCAACCTGTGTTTACAAATAATTACCAGTTTCTATAGCCTGTAACTGTCAGATTCATTTACACACCATTCAAATTATTTCTAGGGGTTATTAGTAACACCAGTAATAAATATGGCTTTACATTACTGCTCAGAGGTAAATGTAATTCACCAAAAATTAATTGCCTGTTAATAAATGGGTAAACTTTAAAGAACATATTTTTTATTACTTTCATAAAGAAAATTGAGAACTGTTCTAACAAGTATCCAATTTTTTGCATTTTCAGTAGAAAGATTATGATAGTTTGGTAATCTGACTGACCCTCCTTGGACAACGAAGGCCAGGACAACATACATGATAAAACCATAGCTAAAGCTTCCAGGCTGCTAAGTAAATCAATTCTTTCATTTGCAGAGAGAGAGAGAGAGACAGAGAGACAGAGAGACAGAGAGACAGAGAGAGAGGGTAAAGAAAACACCATTTAGGGATATAGGGCAGAGCTTGAAGTCAGTCCATTAGAATGGAATTCTAAAATTGCATGTATAACAAAGAATAGAGTGCAATTATATACATTGTAATTGAACCAGAGTCAAGGGATTATTAAACGTAGTATTAAAAAAAACTAGTTGACCAGCCTGGTATGATGGTGCATGCCTGTAATCCCAGTACTTGGGAGGCTGAGACAGGAGGATCACCAGTTCAAAGCCAGCCTCAGCAATTTAGAGAGACTCTCAGCAACTTAGCAAGACCCTGTTTCAAACCAAAATAAAAAAAGGGCTTGGGGTGTAACTCAGAGGTATAATGCCCCCTGGGTTCTATCCCTAGTACCAAAAACAAACAAACAAACAAAAAACAGTTAATTAAGATTTAATAATTAAAATTGCACCCTGATTATATATTACTGCTATAGTCCACTGCAGCATCCCCAGGAATTCTAACATTTTTTATAAAAGTTGACAGTTGATTTCATTCATGCTCTATAGTGTTAAGAATAGGCTATTATATTAAGCAATCTATATGGTAGTTCTGTATTTTTGAAAACAGAAGATGTTTCAATACTTAAGGTGGCTCTGACATTGAAAATGAATATTATTTATTTAAATATTTTTGCATTAACTTTTGCTTTGTGGGTTATAATGACTAGTATTATGCATTTGAACATCAAAAAACTATTTTATAACAATCTTTATATTATTTGGGAGTACATGTGAATAACAATAATAACAAATATATTTGCTGATTTAGAATTCATCTGCTGTTATGATATGCAAATTAACTAATATTTTGAAATGCTTTTTATTTAAAACCAAATGTCAAAATAAGTGTTATCTGAGTCTTTTATTTGCAAGTGCAAATCAATTGCTTACTTACGGGAATAGTAAAAAATGGTTTGGAACATTTCCTCACAGCATGAAATACAGGTATTTGTGTAAGAGTGAGTGTTAAGTAGACAGATGAATGAACATTTCCAGTAAAATTGTTTGGTAAAGTTTAAAAATAAGCAATTGATATTTGAGAGCTCCCTTTGAAACTTCATTGGGATGTGAATATATAAAATAATCTCCAAGTTTAATATTTTATATGCTTATCATAAAGATAACTTTAGAAAGTCATTTGGTTTTCTATAACTCTAGTTATGCATAGGAAAAGCTTTTGTAATGGTCATAAGATAATGATTAAACTTTATCAAAGATAAAATGTTATTATTTTTGGATCTAGAAATGCAACCATCTCTTAGTATAATAGACTATATATTCTGTCTCCCTCCATATTCATGGAGGATTAGTTACCTTATCTCCTGTGGATACCAAAATCTGTGGATGCTCAAGTCCTAATGGCATAATATTTTCATAGAACTTACATACCTACTCTTGTATAAATTAATTTATCTTTAAATTACTTATAATACTTAATTCAATGCAAATACAATGTAAATAGTTGTTATACTATATTGTTTGAGGTGAAATGATACAAAAATATCTGTGCATGTTCAGTACAGATACAATTTTTCCCAAATATTTTTGATGCATAAATGCCATAAACTTTCTGCTGAACTCCTCCTCTTTCATAGCCTGTTACTAGGGCCTGAGGTTTCATGTTAGGAAGATAAGTATATTCCATCACTTCTTTGTGGACTGGTGGAAGTGAGGTGGCTGTGCTCCTCTTTGTCATCCCCAGGTCCCTCTTTCTACTTCTCTAAACCCTTTCTCTGCTCCTGGCCTCTGATGTCCTGTTTCCAGACCACATGGGTGGAATGGGTGCTACCTCAACTTTTAACTTCTCAAAAACCCAGTAAAACAAGGCTGGGGAACAAGATGTACTGAAGACTTAAGGGAAATGATAAAAACTAATAGCACTATGGTGTATAAGCAGCAACTAGAGGCCCAATCTTGGGCATCCTCAAAGTGAGCTTCTAGTGCTTGGCTAGCTGCTGCCCTGGAGTATTCTTACTCTCTCGCCACAGCCTGGGATTAAAGTAACTGCTCTTTGCTGCTTTATCTCTACCAATTTTTTATTTCATTTTCCCAGAGATTCCAAATCTTTGTGTTACTATGAAAAACAATTATGTTATATTGTTTTACTTATTCTCATCTAACTTAAGCACCTTAATATCTTCTACTTTCAATATTCTTCTACTTTCTCATAATTTTTAAATCATCATTTTTTCTATAGCCTAATCTTGCCACTTTCCTAGATACCAATGAGTTGTGTTTTTTTTAAATTGTATATTTCCCCGTATATTTATAGGATGAAATCCTTATGATCTTTATGAAATATATTTCAGTATGTGCTAAGTATTTTTTAGGTATAGATTTTGAAGTATTAGCACTCAAAGTCAATAATGTTAAATATTTGGTCTCAATTACCCTAAATTCTCAACTTGTGAGAATTACTTCACTGAAGAAATCATACATTTTCTCATTGAGGTAGTGAAGAATAAGAGAAAGTTAAATTTAATGAATTTTACTGAGATAATATTTTAATATATAATACATTTGATCTCTTTACAAATATACTGAGATTACATGGAAAAATGAATCAAGTACTCTGTATTCAGTATTAATCAAAGTGTATTTCTACAAAATTGATAGAATCAATGAAGGTAAAGTGAACATTATATTGGTTCGTAAAAGAAAAATAGCCCTTATATTTTTAACATTAATTGAAAATGATAACATTTATTGGATTGTTACACTATTAAATATTGAATCACAGACATTGATGTTCACAAAAATCATCAACAATTAAGGAATAATTTCCACAGGTATAATTATATTTATTAACATATGGAGGATAGTTTCAGTTATATCCCTTCCCTCCCCCCCACGTTTTTTTAATTGGTAGTGCCTAGAGATTGAATTCAGGGTCTCATGCATGCTAGGAAAGATCTCTGCCACTGAATTACGTATCTAGTGTTTTTATTTTTTATTTTGAGACAGGTCTCACTAAGTTTCCCTGGCTAACCTTGAACTTTCGGTCCTCCTGCCTCAGTCTCCCAAGTAGCTGCGACTATAATTTTTCACTACGTATAAGTATGTACCACTGTGCCCAGCTCTCGGTTTTCAATGGAATAGCTTATACCTGTTAATAAGAACTCTATAATATCAAATTTTGGTGCATTTGGTCTCTTAACTGGAATTAATCTATTTGAGAGTGTCTAACTCTCTATAGTCCATGCACATACTAATCGCAATATTTACAGGCTTCTGGGGAGAATCCTTTTTATTCCAAACACTTTTGTCTACCAAAAATATAAGTAACTTCTATCATTTTTATTAAGTATATAAAATTAATATTTTTCTATTGTGTCAGGAATGAATAAATCAGATAGCTAATTTTTCTCAATCGTTTTGATAAATTACATATTTTCTATCAAGAAGAATATACGATATAAACAGAAATATTAAATGATTTAATTACACAATAATCTTAAGAAAATGATTAAGCTTCTTAAATGAGTTTTGTTTATTCGTGGACTCCTTAGTCTCTTTTGTTATTCATTTTCAATTTTCTTAAACCATCCTCCTCTTTCTGTCCTAATGCCAAACTTAATGTTACTACTAGTTATCCATTCCCTTAATTAGGCACATACATTCGCAATAATTCTTTATACTCTGAGAAATCTGCCCTTCTCCCTTCTCGAATATTAAAATTAATGAAATTAGTTTTGGACTTTTAAAGCATAGTTTATGGACCACCAATTTAATCAAGGAAATATATTTTTTTAAATAATACAATTCAGATCCAGTTTTGTAAAGATATCTTGTAATTAATTGAAGAATTTTCAAAAGTTGTTTTGTTGTTGTTTTATTTTGTATGTGTGTGGTACTGGGGATTGAACCCAGGGGGTTCTACCTCTGAGCTATACCTCCAGTCCTATTTTGTTTTTATTTTTGAAACAGGGTCTCACTAAGTTGCTGAGATCCTCCCTAAATTGATGAGTCTGGCCTTGAACCTGAGATCCTCCTATGTCAGCCTCCCAAGTACTGGGATTACAGGCATGTGCCACCATGCCCAGCTCAAAAGTTTTAATAAGTACTGGAGACAGAATGTGTAAGGGGTGATCGTTATGACTGGGCTTCTTCTTAATACATTTTAATTTAAACTGTATATGCAAAAAAATTTGCCAAATCTGGCCATATACTAACCCTAAGAAATGTAACAGGGTTGACAGAATAGCACTGACAAGTTCTTTTAACTCCCCCATCTCTATGCACCTTTATATTTAGCTTTATCAAGTAAAGGGTTATCAAATCTTGTTCTTCGTCTGTTTTGATTTTTTAAAATATCTTTTTTCCTTCAATAGGTACTAAATCTGATTTTAAATTATGTTTAGATACTACTTAAACATCAAGTCACAAGTTAATTAAGGTGAAAATAATGAAACAAAATGTTTCTCTACTAATTTGAAGTGGTCTTCAGAACAAAGTCTGTTAAATGAACACACTATATTTGCCAGCAGAGAAGCCTGAATATATGCCTAATTTTAGTCAGGAAGCAGATTTTTTTACTCTTGTCATAGATTCATAAATTGAATCGTGCTTATCACTGTCATGCAGATGTGATATATATTTATTTTTCCACTCCTCAGTGTTATATGGTATAAATCACTGGAACTACTGAAATGTCTGTCAGATATTAAATCACTGGTGTCAGGTGCCACGTCAGCTCACTTAACTCAGAAGGAGGAAACCTTGGCTTCTGACTCCTTTTGTGCATTTTTGTTTCTTTCCCTAGTACCAACTATGTCCCAGCTCCTGGAGGTACAGGGTGATGGACATGATTTGAAAGGTTAGATTCTTTAAGACCCTGACATGTATTTACCCACCATCAGTTAGACTGCAAGTTACAGATGTGTATTTTATTTATAGAATATAAAATGTTAAATTCTGCCAGTCTCTCCAAAAGCACAAATTAATCTACTTTTTGTCTACCATGTGAATAGGGTCTAATATATATGGTAATTTGGCTCAAACTAGCTGATAGAATTCATGTTAAGTTAAAATAATAATCATGAATTTCACAATTAAATTTCACCACCAGCTACTTGTTGGACAAATTCATTGATTTAAAATTACTCTCATTACTTAGAGTTATTTTATTCCCAAATGAGCATAATTTACACAGCACACTTCCAGTATGCTTTGTCGTACATTGACATCCAGAGAGATAAATCTTTTGAATTTTTACTCAGAAGCTGCATATGTGGATGTACTGTAAAGGCACTACTTTTTAAGATCAATATTTGTTGGTTTTCATTTTTGACAGATATTAAGTTTAGATTTTCATGAGTATTGAAAAATTTTCATCCTGTCTTAGGCAATAAAAACTCCTAAACTTTTATTTTTTCTCTAGAGATTCCATTAGTTAAACAATGATTTTCCCATTGACACTGTTGTGAACAAAGATTTCACATGCTCATACATCCATACGCACTCACCGACTTTCCTTTCTTCTTTATAACATTATGTTAAAATCCTTAGCAAAAATGTGTTATCAATCACCTGTAAATTGTTCAACTGCTACATATAGCTATGCCAAAGAAATACTGCATGAGATAAAATTAAACAGAGGAGGAAGATTTTGTCAAGGATATTGCAATGCAGGAAAGACAGCAGAATACACAGCCTGAACTCAGCTACACTGAAACAAAGGGCGGGGGCGGGGGGTGCTGGATTGAGCTGGCAGACACTACTGGAGGATTTGGGGGATCAGTGGGATGTGTGGAGCACCCTGAGTTACTCCTGAGTTTGCATATGTTTTTCTCTGCAATTAGGGCATCTGTGTTGCGAACTGGTGTCATCAGAAATTAGGCACCCATCTTCCTACAGGAAACAGGGCACGGGCAGTATCTTCCTCCTCTATGGTAACACTTCAAAAGGGTAGCTCTGGGGTCCTTAGGACATTCTTGGGCATAAAACTGACAAAAGGATTTTTACAAGATTTATATCCCAAAGGGGCAGAGAAAGAAATTATAATTATAAATTTTCTAAATTAAATCCTTTAAGAAATGGAAGGTTGGGGCCTAGAGTCAGAAAGAATCCCATCGAAGGTTCAGTCAAGGTGAATGGAAACTCAAGGCTATATTTATAATATATAAGAAAGAAAACTGTTATAGAATTTACATTTACTTGACATTTTAGAACAACTATCTCTGAGGTACATAATTTTCAAGTATATCAGGTTACTAATTTGTCTTACAAAATACCATATGAATGTTTGACACATAATTCCTTTTGAATACAATACAAACTGAACTTTATAATTATTCTCTTGGAGATGACAGCCATTAAGAGATTTTTTTTGCTATTGCATTATTACCATTATTACACATGACCTTTATACTAAGTCTTTACTATAGTCAAGCAAGTAGAAACATTAAATATGAGAGGAGTAAAAGGAAAAGAGTAAACGAGGACAAATACAGCATATTTAGAATAATATCTGATATGAAAGCATGACTTAAGATCCTACAATCACCATTTTTATCATTTCAATTTGAATTGTTCCCTGCTCTATTCTCCACCCTATTTTAGGGCGATTTCTTTAAAAATAGAATTTTAAGGACAAGACTGCCTGAGTTAAACCTTTCAGTCTTTCTCTCTCTCTCTCTCTCTCTCTCTCTCTCTCTCTCTCTCTTTCACACACACACACACACACACACACACACACACAGACACACACACACAGCAAGATACTTATCTAAGCACTTCACAATTATTGATTCAAACAATCCTCAAGGGAACTCTATGAAGTAGGTGCTATTATTTTCCCCATATTTACCAGTGAAGACTGAATTACAGAAAAGTTAAGTAACTTCCCCGAAGTCACACAACTACTAAGTGCTAGAAGTTACATTCTATTACTTGGGTGTGGCGGTGGACACCTGTAATCCCAGTACTTGGGAGGCTGAGACAGGAGGGTTTCAGGTTCTAGGTGAGCCTTAGCAACTTTAGCAAGGTCCTTAGCCACTTATCCAGGCCCTGTTTCAAAATAAAAAATAAAATGGAACTGGGGGTGTGTGGCTCAGAGGTAAAATGCCCCTGGGTTCAATATCCCCAGCACCAAAAACAAATATATTCTATTTACCTAATCTAGTTTCAGTCTCTCTCTCTCTCTCTCTCTCTCTTTGGTCCTGAGGATGGAACCCAGAGGCATTCTACCGCTGAGCTCTGAGCTAGCTACATCCTCAGCCCTTTTATATCTTTATTTTTGTTGCTGTTGTTGTTTGAATGGGGTCTCACTAGGTTACTGGGAGTCTCATTAAATTACTGAGGCTGGCTGGGAGCCTGCAATCCTCCTGTCTCAGCCTCCCAAGTGTGTGCCACCATGCCCAGCTCAGTCGATTCTCTTGATTCCTACCCAGGATGAATTTAATGTCCCCGTCCTGGCCCAGAGGACTCCCCATGACCCAGCCTCTGCCTATGTTTCCATCTCCACCTTACTCCACTCTCCATCTTGAATTTTATTCTCAGCCACTCCATGTCCCTTCTTGTCCATCTCCTGCCTTGGGGCCTTCCCTTACCTCACCTGCTGCTAGAACCTGCACGCCTCCGGCCACGCTCTCCCGCTGCAGTGCTCTGCGGGCCTCCTCACTGCCTCCCCCGGCGTCATTCCTTTGCCCGCCTCACCTCCTCCCCCAGGCTCACTGCTTCCTCCTGCTCCTATTCATTCTTCCATTCATCTCATCACACTTTGTAATTATATACTTGTTCATTTATTTGTTCTCTGAAGTTTTTCTACATTTAAAACTCCTATAAAGACAAGGAACAAAACATCAATGTTTATCTATTTTTCAGTGTTGTAGGAATTCAGTAAATATTTGCTTATTAAATAAATGAAATACACGATGATTCCTCCCCCTTTCAAATTTATGAAACATATAACAGGATGTATAACTGCATTAAAAATGTTTAGAAATTGAATCAGGCCAGATATGGTGGCACATGCCCATAATTCCAGTATTTGGGAGGCTGAGACAGGAGTACAACAGGTTTGAGGCCAGCAACTTTAGAGAGACGCTCAGCAACTTCATGAGACCCTGTTTCAAAATAAAAAAGGACTGGGGTATAGTTCAGAGGTAGAATGTCCCTGGGTTCAATTCCCAGTACCAAAATAAGAAATTGTAATCCTATCAGTAGTAGTATCATATCTTGCTTTGTTTTTTGTTGGGCTACAATAGGCTGAATTTAGAGCTGAGGCTGAAAAATAGCCCTGAGCATATTCTAATACAACATAGTATCAGCTAGACTTCGTCTAGCTCACATTCTACTTCCTCAACGGTGGGTCTGAGGGAGGTGAAGTCGGAATCCTTCAGTCCCCATGGTCTCTTAGTGGCTAGGGTGTTTAGACAGGTCCCGAAGCTTTGAGTGCCATCAGGCCACCTACCCGATGCTGCCAAGGATGAAAGCCATGCTGTGTGACCCTGATGCATGCTGCCACAGCGGAGGCTTCTCCACAGCTGCTGCTTCCACTAAGGCATCCACAGCACCTGCACGGCCTCCTCAGGGACTTGCTGCCTCACGCCTGATCAATCTGCTGTGTTAACATTCCAACTCCCCCTGCTCAGACAGTGAAACAGCAGCCCCTTTTGCTCCCTTTTTCCTCTGGATCCGATAAATAAATAAATAAATAAATAAATAAATAAATAAATAAATAAATAAACTAAAAAATAAAAAAATAAATAAATAAATAAAAAACTTTCTCTACCAAAACCTTCTCGATCAGTTTGATAATTCAGGCCAGACAATAACTCACTGCAGCCCGAGGTTGTTCTGCAAGTCCTTTTGTTTTCTTTCTTCTAGGAGACTGACAGGAAGTGCATCTATCCTCTCCCTTTTGTTTCCCAGTGGAGTGAAGCCAAATGAGCGCCAGAAGGGGAATCAGTTGTGGTTAGCAAGCCTCCTGCTGGACGCCTGTCTTCCTTCCTTCCTTCCTTCCTTCCTTCCTTCCTTCCTTCCTTCCTTCCTTC
>PVJS01022795.1:0-30198 GCA_004027185.1 Glis glis | reverse complement strand
AAAAAAAAAAAAAAAAAAAAAAAAAAAAAAAAAAAAAAAATAAATTTAATCTACATTGAGGCCGACGTGGTGGCGCACACCTGTAATTCCAGTACTTGGGAGGCTGAGACAGGAGGATCACGAGTTTAAGGCTAGACTCAGCAACGTAGTGAGCCCCTCTGCAACTTAATGAGACTCTCTTTCAAAATAAATAAAATAGGGTTAGGGGGTGTAGTTCAGAGGTAGAACATCCCTGGGTTCAATCCCCAGCACCACACACACACACACGCACACAAATTAATCTACATCGTGAGATATTAAGCAGGAGTAAACTAGCCAGGCATAGTGGTGCACACCTGTAATCCTAACTATTTGGGAAGCTTAGGCAGGAGTATCCCTAGTTTGAGGCCAGTTTAGGCAACTTAGTGAGACCATCTCAAAAAAAGAAAAAAAGAGAGAGGGTGGAAACTAAATACAAGTATGATGTTTAGAGGTGGGGTCTTTGGGAGGTGGTTAGGGTTAAACTCATGAGGATAGATTCCCCCAGAATTGAATCTAGGCAGCCATGTACGAAATGGGAGAGGAACTAACAGAGACACCAGTACACACTCGCATGCCCTGCCCTTCACCACTTGATGCTGGTGCCACCTCAGGACACTGCGAGAGAGGGACCACATGTCCCTCTCTCATAATTTGTTCATCCTACTCTGAGAATTCAACCCCTCAATCCTTAAATTTCTTTTAAGATCCACTGTATATCCTCTGAGATATCTTTATAATAATTTCAGTCTGAAATGATCTTTTTGTTCCACGAACACCAATAGCACTTACTGGCCATAAAACCGATATCACAATCAATTATGTCCATCAAGAATAGACTAGATCTTGTCATGTCTTTTCTATTTCTTCGGACTTCTACTGTGTGTGTGTGTGTGTGTGTGTGTGTGTGTGTGTGTGTGTGTTTTGCTGGGAGACAGACATTCTACCCAGGAACATTCTACCTCCAATCTACACCCCCAAGCCTATTTTATTTTTTATTTTAAAACAGGGTCTCGCTAAGTTGCCTAGAGCCTCACTAAGTTGTTGAGGCTGGCTTCATACTTTCAATCCTCCTGACTTGGCCTCCTAAGTACTGGGATTACAGGGTGTGCCACCATGCCCAGCTATAATTTTTAAATACTGTTATTTTTTTTTACTCAAATTTCTCTTAACTACTATGTGCACCCAGGACAAGATTGTGAATTTCTTGGTGGTGGTAATCACGGCACGACTGTGTATTGAATTACTGAAGCAATGGTTCTCAAATTGTGATCTTGGAGTAGCAACATTACATTACCTCAGAATTATTAGAAATGTCAATTCTTATGTGACACCAAGACTTACTGACTCAGACACTCTGGGGTCGAGATTCAGCATTCTGTGCTTCAATAGGCCTTCGGGTGATCTGGTTGCTGAAGATTGGGAACCAGCGCCCCGGAGCATCTGAAACAGTCCCCTGGACATTTATTCGACCCACATTCATTCAGTACATATTTATGGAGTGCCTACGATCTGTCTGGCATTACATTAGGGACACACTGCGAAAGCAGGCATGATCCCTGCCCCCACAAGTTTGTAGGCTAGCGAGGAGAAAGACATTAGTAAGTAATCTCATGAATAAATACAAAATGGCAGCTGTCATAAGTTGTATAAAGACAAGGCACGTGGAATCTTAGAATGCTATGAAACCTGATAATGCAGAATTGATCTTGTCTGTGGTGTGCTTCTGAAAAAGTGTCACTTAACCTGGAAATGAAGGGCAAGTGTGTGTTTAACAGGTGAAGAGGGAGGGACCGAAGTGCTTTCTAGGCTCCTGGAACAGCATGTGGAAAGGCCAGCATTGAGGGAGAGCGTGGCCAGTGTGGCTGGAGTGAATGATAGAGCTTCCACCCCTAGTTAAAAACGATGGGCTTTCTAAAATTAGGGAGAGCAATTTAAGATATGTTTAAAGCAGGAGGGCTGGGTGGGGGGTAGTGATGTGATGATAGTTATGTTTTGAACAGATCATAATACGAAAAATGACTTCAAGAGCAGGGGAGGCTGTGGCAGGATAAGTTAAAAAAAATTTTGCTGTAGCCAAGCATAGGGGTGTAATCCTGTAATCCCAGTACTTGGGAGGCTGAGACAGGAGGATTACAGGTTTAAGGACAGCCTCAGCAACTTAGTGAGACTCTCAGCAACCTAGTGAGACCCTGTTTTAAAATTAAAAATAATCCGGGCATGATGGCGCACTCTTGTAATCCCAGTACTTGGGAGGCTGAGACCGGAGGATCTGGGTTCACAGCCAGCCTCAGCTACTTAGTGAGGCCTTCTGCAACTTAGTGAGACCCTGTTTCAAAATAAGGAACAAAAAATCGGGCTGGGGGTGTAGCTTGGAGGTAGAATGTCCCTGGGTTCAATCCCCAGTACCGCAAAAAAAAATAAAAATAAAAATAAAAAAAGGCTGGGGGTGTAGCTCCAAGCTAGAATGCCCCTGGGTTCAATCCCCAATACCACCAAAAAAAAAAAAAAAAGAATAAATTGTGTAAGTCTCCTTAAAGCTCTAGGGAATGAAGATGGAAGGGTTTTACATGGGAGTGTAGACTTCCTTTATGTGACAGGAGAGAAGAGAAACTGAGTCTTGATGCAGCTAGGTTAGTATTTTTTTTAAGCAGGAAGTTGGTAACATTTCTGTTTAATGGATTCTATTCCTAGGCACTAAACCAGGTGATGTGCCTAGAAAGAGTGGGATTTAGCGATGAGGGTAGCATGGAGGAGAGGTAGCATAAGAAGTCTGAAAATAGTGGCAAAGTCTAAAGAGTTGTTGCAGAGGATAAAAGATTAGTTCAATCAGAGAAAGAGTAGGATTGCCAGAAAATAGTCAAATTAATATCGTGAATGTAGCTGGGCATGGTGGTGCACACCTGTAGTCCCAGTACTTGTGAGGCTGAGACAAGAGAATTACAGGTTCAAGGACAGCATCAGCAATGTAATGAGACTCTCAGCAACCAAGTGAGACCCTGTTCCCAAACAAAAAATAAAAGGTCTGGGGGTATAGCTTCCAGGTAGAATGCCCCTGGGTTCAATCCCCAACCCTCAGTACCAAAAAAAAATCGTAAACTTATCACAATGCCCATGACCTATGATACCAGTTTCTCTAGCAGGGCCCAGTGTTTTACTGCAGCCATGGAGAAAATGCATGCTTAGCCCCCGTCATGTTTGCATTTTTATCCTTCAATTGCAATGAAAAGATGGAGAGGACTTGGGATATAGCAAAGTGTATAGATGAGTGAATGAATGAATGAGTGATGAGCAAGGAGTGAATTCTAGTCCATAAATATTTGACTTCATCCCTTAAAATTCATGGATGAGCATGATCATAGCCAGGCCATTTTACATATGATTGTATATCATAGTCACCTTCCGCTACTTCTCACCTTGCTTCAAGGCAGCCCTCGTGGAACTATCCCAGCATTTGCTTAAAATTTTGGCTGTCATCTCCTCTCTTCATACGTTCCAACTGATGAGCCCACATGGCAGGGAGCCTGCCTGTACTATTAGGGGCTCACCCCAGGGGAAGGTTCCGGGATCTCATTACTGGTGACCTGATTGGGAATGAAAGGGCCGGCATTGTGCCTGTGGCATTGATAAAAGCCACTGTGTCCCTTCTCATGTTGCCTGCTGTCTAGCAGGGGTCAAAGCCATCCTCTGTCTGCCTCACCTATGTGATGTGCATCTTCACTCTGAGTTGGACAAAAACAGGGGATGTGGCCCTGGGAATGTTTTTAAAAGGGGAGATGGGCATGAATGGGAAGCTTGGAAGGCCAGGAATTATCTGAAAATTCACTAGAGGGTTATGCAAAAGTAGAAAAATTAGAATTCTTTGTATATTCCTGTTGAGGGCCATCTTAGAACACACACTGAGATTATAATCTTGGGCCAGTTCAGTTTGAATACACCGTATTTGCCTGGGTGGGATTTGACCGCAAGTGGACACATTCCAAGGGACCTGGTGTAATCTTTAAGGTGCGGTCTTTGATGTCCTCTCCACCCAGTAATGATTAATCCCTCCTTCCTCTAAGCTTGTCACATGTCTGCCTCACTGACCTTATTTATTGTAACTCATGACAATTGTTGATTTCTGTGTTTGATTAACTTTTATGGTGCCTTGTCTAAAGTTTCTATAAAAGCAAGGTGCTGGCTACAGACAGATGGGAGAATTTGCCATCTCTATCTTCTCCCCAACCCCCCAGATTATTAAATGTGATTATTCTGTGAATTATTATATCAGGTTTCGTGTCGTTATCGTGCGAGAAAGACAAGTGTCAGGGAGCTGCCTTAGAGCAGTGACCTTCCGTGGTAGGAACTGCGGAACAATCTTTCGGAAGCTACAGGGAGCAGAGACCTTCTGTGTCAGGAACCACAGAACAATTATTAGGAAGCTGCATGAAGCAGCGCCCTCCGTGGTGGGACTACAGAGCAAGCAGCATCCGCCAGAGCACCCAATGTATTCCATCCTTCTGTCCCTTCCTGTCTCTTCTGGTTCCTGTGTTGTTAATAGCCAAATGAAGAACCATTTCTGAGAGAGAAGGAAAACGTAATGGTCTAACTAATGAGTCACGTCCACGTGAATGCAGGGAGTCCGGAGTATCTGGCATTCACCTACAGCTCTCTGGGTGTGTAGCAGCCATCATAAACCCGGTCTTCATTTGAGCCCCTGATTGGACTTCACCAAGTTAGACGTGCAGTGATCTGGGCACACCATGGCTCATTCTTGGGAATTCAAAACAAGCAAACACACATAGAGTCATCCAGGGAAAACTTAATTCTCCTTTCCTACAGGAGCCTTCCAACCACCATGATGACCTGACACCTGTCCTGCAGCCGCACTGAGGGATGACAAAAGGGTGCTGAGTGGGATCTCTCTCTGAATCTTGGACTTCCCACCTCACCCACCACCCTCATCTCAGCCTCCAGTCCTCTTCTCCATCCCTACATTTCTTTTTATTCTCTTGAGATCTAACCATTATTCTGACATGTGATTCTTGTATATATTTCCTAATGACTGCGCTTACTGGAAACAAAACTCAGCCACCAATACCCATGCAAGGGAATCAGTCATAACTCCAAGTAAATCAAAATATAAGAATTTGAAGAGCATTACAGGATGATCACTTTTCAAATTGCCGATGGCTCTTCCTGATGGACTTTCATATGAACGAATGAGGACAGAAAAGCAGGGGAGTTCAAGAGAGTCACAGTAGCAACTAACCTGCCAAAGAAGGAAGTTTGGCTATTTTGGTAACTTTTGAAACACTGGTTCTCAAGGTTTTTGGTCTCAGGATCCCTTCGCGCTGTGTGTGTGTGTTTGTGTGTGTATGTGTGTGTGTGTGTTTGTGTGTGTCTGTGTGTGTGTTTTACTAGGAATTGAACCCAGGTGTATTCTACCTCTGAGCTACACCCTACAATCCCCCCCTTTTTTTTTCCTGGACCAGGGATTGAACTCAGAGGCATTCTACCTCCAGTCTATACCCCCAGTCCATTTTATTTATTTTTTGAAACAGGGTATATCGCTAAATTGCTGAGCATCTTGCTAAATTGCTGAGACAGGCCTCGAACCCGCAATCTTCCTATCTCAGCCTCCCAAGTACCCCCCAGACCTTTTTATTTTGAAACAGGGTCTTAGTGAGTTGCTAAGAGTCTTGCTAAGTTACTGAGGCTGTCCTTGAATCTGCAATTCTCCTGTCTCAGCCTCCCAAGTACTGGCATTACAGGCGTGTGCCACCATGCCTAGCTTCAAGCTCTTAATATTTACGGAGGACACCAACGATCTTTGTTTTTCAGGTTATTTATGTTAATAATCATTATACTTGAAATTAAATCCAATTCTCATATCTGGTTCTGCTTCCAATCTGTTATTTTTGTTGAAATATATGAAGAAGCCGGGCATGGTGGTACACACCAGTAATCCCAGAACTTGGGAGGCTGAGACAGGAGGATCATAGGTTTGAAGAGTGCCTCCGCAATGTAGTGAGACTCTCAGCAACCTAGCAAGACCCTGTTTCAAAATAAAAAATTAAAAATTAAAAATTGGGCTGGAGGTGTAGCTCGGAGGTTCAATCCCCAGTACCCCCTCCCCCCAAAATAGAAATACATGAAGAAAATTTGGCCTCATAAGGATGTGTATTTGGAAAAGAGGAAATTTTCTGTAGACTTCCAGATAATTGTGAATAGTCTTCTTTGGCACTATGGCAAAACTTGACAATGCTTAAAAGATAGTTGCTGTATGGAATCTGTATAACAATATGCTTGTCATACTGTGCACATGCATAAGAAAATAGATGTGAAATGGCCAATAACATCTTAGTATTATGATACAAATAATTTTAATTTTAATATACTTTATGGTGCATTGTAATCATACATGATAGTGAGGTTCGGGTGCTAGGCGCATACATGCACCAGCGCTCGGTGTGTTTCCCTCTGCATCCCCCACCTCCCTCCCCTTCCCCGCACATGTTATTTGGATTGGTATTGATAATTTCATGCAGTTCAGATACAAAAATTAAAACAAAAACAATTTGGTACTAGGGATTTAACCCAGGGGCTTTTTACCTCTGAGCTACATCCCAGCCCTATTTATTTTTTATTTTGAAACAGGGTCTCACTAAGTTCCTGAGGTCCTCACTAAATGCTGAGGCTGGCCTCCAACCTGCAATCCTCCTGTCTCAGTCTCCCAAGTACTGGGATTACAGGCATGTGCTACCACCCCCGGCTCAGATTCAAATAATTTTGACCATGTGGAAACACAAGTCCCTAGACCACACTTTGACAACAGCTGCTTTAGAACATTCACACAGAGCTTGTATGGCATGGAATGGATGGATTCAATTATGAGACAATGTGCTAGGTGTTGTTACCTCTGTTTCTTAAAAATCTGTTTTCATTGACTTGAAACTATAATAGTGAAATATAAAAGATGAGAGGAACATTGAGATGATTCAACTAAATAACTCATGTTTTAGAGGAGGAAACTGAGCACTGAAAAAGGTCAGAGCTGAGTGATAAAACTAAAGCCCCCTACTCATTTGGGAGAGTCAGACTCAAAATTCATGTCAGTCAGGCGTGGTGGCGCATGCCTGTAATCCCAGTACTTGGGAGGCTGAGACAGGAGAATCACAGATTCAGGACCAGCCTCAGCAACTTAGCAAGGCCCTGTTTCCAAATAAAAATAAATAAAAAATTGGGCTAGGGTGTAGCTCAAAGGTAGAATGCCCCTGAATTCAATCCCCAGTATTTCAAAAAAACAAGGTGGAGGGACTTCATGTCATCTGTGGGTTGTGGAAGCATACTGGGAATATTGAGTGTATAGAGTATTTTTATTGATTTAGTTATTCTTCTTATCACAGGGACCAAGGACTAAATACCACACCCAAGCTTTTTAAATCCTAGAAGGATAAGTATCTTTTTTTAAATTCCTATTGTTTTCCAGCCAAACTCGTAGGTCTGACCTTAAAAGAAGACATCTCAGCCGGGCGTGGTGGCGCACGCTTGTAATCCCAGTACTCTGGGAGGCAGAGACCGGAGGATCCGGGTTCGCGGCCAGCCTCAGCTGTCTCTATCTCTCTCTCTCCCTCTCTTTCTCTCTACTTAGTGAGGCCCTCCGCAACTTTGTGAGACCCGGTTTCAAAATAAAGTATAAAAAATAGGGCCGGGGGTGTAGCGCGGAGGTAGAACGCCCCTGCGTTCAATCCCCGGTACCGCAAAAAAACAAAAACAAAACAAAAGAAGACATCTTATAGGTGTGAATAGCAGACAACCTAACAGAAGAAATGAGAGAAAAATTAAGAGGAACCGCTGTTTGTTTGTTTGTTTGTTTGTGGTATGTAGTACTGGGGATTGAATCCCGGGACATTCTACCTCAGAGATATACCCCAGCCTATTTTATGTTTTGTTTTTTTTTAAAAAGGGTCTTGATAGGTTGCTGAGTCTCCCTACGTTGCTGAGGCTGTCCTGGAATCTGCGATCCTCCTGTTTCAGCCTCCCAAGTACTGGGATTACAGGCATGTGCCACCGCGCCCAGTTTAAAACAATCCTAAATATCACTGCCAGAGCTTACATCTGAACAGGTGGAGTTTAGGACCTACGTGAAGCTTCCCGTTTTCTTTTTATTTAACTTTACCTCATAGGTTAAGATCAGCATTCCAATCTCTTGGTGTCTTTTCAGTTCTGATTTTGCCATCCACTGTATTTTCTGTCCCTCCCAGCTTTGTGCCATCTGCATGTGTCATTAGCTTGACAGGTCTGTCCTCAAACTAATTCAGTAATACAAATGCTGAAAAGAATAAAGCCCTCGAACGAGCCCCTAGATGCTGCCCGCAGGGTATATTAATTCATTAATTGGGACTTTCTGGGACTGATTTTTCAAATCAGTTACCAATCTATGTAACTATATGCAGGGGCTCTCTCACCTCGAATCCAAATTGAGATTCAAATATGCCCAGCAAAATGGACAAGCCTGAGAAGAGCATGTCTGCAAAAGTGAGTTGTCTCAGGAGGAGGGTGTTGTGTACAGGTGCATGGGGGTGCAGGGCGTGACGTCACAATGGTATCTCTCACCAACACAGTCCTGGGGTTGGGATTGAGGTCTGGGGTAGGGCAGGCCACTAGAAGTCAAGGAAAGGACTCTGGGACAAAGTCCTTCCTGTAGCACAGTGCTACATTCTCATAGTGGACACCTTGTACCGCATTACAAAGCAGAGGACATCTGGGGTCAGTCAGAGCAGAAGGAACAGGAGGACACCATGGCAGGTCCGGGGGCTGCTGTGTGTGAAGGGGCTGGAGACAGGAGGGTGGGACCGCAGCGTTCTTCACTGCGTGCCCTCTGTTTGCCACCAGAACCACCTTAGTCTTATCTGTTTTACATATTCAGTTCCGTGAAAATGTTCAGCGGACAAGGTGTGTTGCTGAAAAGAGATCAACTTGTCTAAAATATTCCCATCTGATCATATTTTAAAAGTTCACTTCTCCCAAAAATAAAAAAAACTTCAGAACCTCTTATTTTAAAGTTCATTCAATGTTCATTAATCCTCACTGCTAGTAACATCTACATATATTTATCTAAAGGTCATATTTATTTTATTAATTTAGAGATGACCAATTATGGTCACCAGATATCTCAAATAGGTCATGCTTAATAATGACTATTAGCATTGGATCAGTGGAGGAAACTAAGATTTCTTTCTTCTTCCTTCCTTATTTCCTTCCTTCCTTCCTTCCTTCCTTCCTTCCTTCCTTCCTTTGGAAACAGGGTCTCACTATGTTGCGGACAGTCTCACTATATTGCTGAGGCTGACCATTAACCTGTGATCCTCGTGTCTCAGCCTCCCAAATACTGGAATTACAGGCGTGCACCACCACACCCAGCTAAGATGTCTTTCTAATGTGAAGAATACAAAACTGAACAGCCATCCTTAGGAAAGAAACAGGATGTATGACCAGGGAACTGCAGCTTGGGCACAGTGGGCACCTTCTCTAACACAGGGATTCTCAGCCAGAACCACGCAACCCACAGACACACTGCAAATGCTTCGCAGCTCTGCTGTGAACACCTCCAAAGTTGGATGCCAAATTTTGATCAATGTGTAGAATTTATTTTTGCTCCAAGCTTATCCACTGACAAGGTAATGGTGTTGGTTTGAGGTTGTGTTGAGCCAGATACACTTGTGGCCAGCAGGCAGAGAAAATGTAGCTTAACAGTTATCTGGTGCCAAAGAAACATTTCTCTTTACTGAAATGTGAGTTTTTGCCTTGTGAATATATAAGAAATTCTGCTTGGTGAAGTAGCCAATTTTGCTCCAACCAAGATGCAGAAATGAAGGAAAGGGAAGCAAGGGGCAACAACTAAATGTCTTAGTTGTTAGCAGAAGGTTTTATGATTAGATAGTAGCAATTGTGTTGTCATCGGTGACTTTATTTAATGTTCTTTTGAGTCTTTGAATTGCTTTCTAGTCTGCCTCCAAAAGCTCTGTAGAGGTAAGTGTCTGACTAAATGAAAAGAATTACTCTAGTAATATAACCCAAAGATTTAGGGTGGGGACATCCTACCCTTCCCATCAAGACACCAGACACTGGGATTGGAATACATTCTAGATCAGAAAATTCATAATAATGACATGTTATCTGCTACAAAGTAGAATAAAAATGGTGTGCACTCTTACATCCATTCTGGGGAGGTTAACCCCATGAAGAACTTATTTGTCTCAGAGAAGGAAAGACAGACTTGAACTGGGTTCACATCAGTCCTGTTTACCCCAACCTATATCACAAAGAAGGGCAGGTTCCAAGAGCAGTTCTTCATGATAAGGGCTCTGCTTTCCCCGGTTCTGATCCAAATGTCTTCTTCAGCCTACCCTAGCCCCCATCTATGAAAGATTTGCCGCTTCACAGCTCAATTTTTTTAAACCCTTACTGAACAATTACTATTTTCCTCACGCTATTAAAAAGACAAGGGAAGTATAAGACACCACCCCTTCTCTCAAGAAAGAAGCAGTATTTGGGAAAGATATAGGAAGTAATTAGACTTGTGATGTGTATATAATAAAGACCTAATATTCACATCAAGTGTGTGGGACATACCGTAAGAGTTATGGGGTGGTCAGGAAGGAAGACATCAATTATGAAGAGCGTTAGTGGAAACAATTTTTATGGAGATCCATTTAGAATAATGCAAATGATGGGTAGTTTCGAGATTCGAAGTCAATTTCCAATTATTGAGTGCTTATCATGTCCCAGATACCAACCCATGAGCTTTAATATAATTGTTATAATTTTACTGGAAAGGGACTTGGAAAAATGTATGCATATGGTCTATGATGGTTTGGGTATGATCAGTCAGTCATTTTATTTCTTCTAAAATTTTTTCTTTACTAGTATTATGTATGCAATCAGTAATGAAGAAAAATTTATGATTTAGGCAGATAAGTGATACACAATATTTTATAATTAGAGAAGATATTATGTACAAAAACATGACGGTGAGAATTAGCATGACATGCACTGTAGACAATGAGAAGTTAGTGCTGACAAGGAATGAAAAATAACTAGAGCTGGGCATGGTGGCACACGCCTATAAATCCCAGTACTTGGGAGGCTGAGACAGGAGGATTACAGGTTTGAAGACAGCCTCAGCAACATACCCAGACTCTTAGCAACCTAGCAAGACCCTGTTTCAAAACAAAAAATAAAAAGGGCTGGGGGTGTAGCTTGGAGGTAGAATGCCCCTGGGTTCAATCCCTGTACCATAAAAAAAAGAGGAAGGAAGGAAGGAAGGAAGGAAAGGAGGGAGGGAGGGAGGGAGGGAGGAAGGGAGGGAGGAAGGAAAGGAAAAAGAAAGATAGTCATATTACAAAGAACCTTGAAGCTGGGCACAGGAATACACATCTATAATCCCAGCTACTAGGGAGGATGAGGGAGGAGGACCACAGGTTTGAGGCCAGCCTTAGCAAAATAAAAAATAAAAAGGGCTGGGGATGCAGCTCAGTGGCAGAGTACCATTGGGTTCAATCCCCAGTACTGAAAAAAAAAAGGACCTTGAATATAAAAAGGACCAAAGAGATATATCTCTATCTAATTGTATCTACAATAGGAAACTTTTAAAGTTCCTCAGAAAGAGGGTGTAGTGGAAAGATGCCATGTAGAAAGTCTCCCCTCATTGCAGCATACAGGGGGGACTTGAGCAGAGAGAGAGAAGCCATCAGGGACTGCTCAAAGGCGTGAGAGCACAGGAGCAGTAGGAGCGAAGGAGGGCTTGCACTGGAATCTCAACAGAAGATGGAGATCTGAGCACAGATCCGTCCATCTCTCCAAAGTCCAGGATCCCTCTGCTTCTTCACAGGACCTTCCCCATGTAGTTGAAACCAGAAATAACCTTGAATCTACACCACTACTTTCAAACGTCTCCAGGAAATGTACCTGAGAATGAGGGGCACGATTCTAGGAGGTCCACCTGCAAACCAGAACTTTCTATGAAGCAGCAGATTTTATCTTTACAATTCAAGAAACACATTTATTTTCTTATATTATGTATTCCTCTTTGTTGTAATGTGACAGTATATTTTAAATTTTATCAAATAAAATTAGTCATATATTCTATTCCAATTATACATAGGCTGAGAAAGCTCTCATTCTGCTCCTCCAAAGTGACAGCCAAGCTCTTTCCAAATCCCCACAGAGAATGTCCACCTTCTAGATCACCTTCTAGAACAGATCTAGATCTGTTCTTCTAGATCAGATCATCTTCTAGATCTTCTAGATCATTAGGAATACAGCTATATCCTTTAGATATAATCTTTTAAAATTTTCTGACCCATTGGTCCTCACTCTCATGGGGAAGCGGAGAGTGAGGGTGGGGGCAAAAGCACAATATCTGAAACGACCCATATGGCCTCCTATTGAGAATGTTCCCACAAATTAAGGAAACGTAGACTAGTAAGAAGGGTGGAGGAGTAGCTGGATGCAGTAACGCATCCTTGTAATGCCAGTATTTGGGAGTCTGAAACAGGAGGATTGCAAGTTCGAGGCCAGCTTCAGCAATTTAGCAAGATGCTCAGTTACTTAATGAGTTAATTTACTGAGTTAAGACCTTCAGTAACTTAATTCCCCTGTGTTCAATCTCCAGTACAAAAATAAATAAATAAATAAGGAGTATGGAGGAGGAATGGGAAAAAGAGGTATATCAAAACCTAGATCAAAGCAACCGAATAAAGAAAGGATAGGGTTTGGTAACAGAATGATGCAAGATAATTTAATTTATTTATTTTGTGGTACTGGGGATTGAACCCAGTGGGGTTCTACATCTGAGCTACACCCCTAGTGCTATTTTGTTTTTTTTTTAATTTTGAAACAGGGTCTTGATAAGTTTCCACACATTGGCTTCAAGCCTTTGATCCTCCTGTCTCAGCCTCCCAAGTACTAGGATTATAGGTGTGCATCACCACGCCCAACTTGATACAAGATAATTTTAAAGAAAAAGGAGAAAGAGAAGGAATGGAGAAATTGACGACTCCCAGGCTAGATGACTGGAAGAAACTTCAGTAATGTCATTAATAGAATGAAAAAGTCCAGACATTCGCTAAAGAGAAAAAGTGAGTTCAGTTTCATTTATACCAAACTTCAAGCAATAACCGAGAAGTCAGATGGAAATGTCCCAAGAAATATATTTGCAGTCATCACCGAAAAGAATGTCATTTCCAGGGAAGCAAGAGAGCATGAGCAGAGAGGAGCTCCCGGAGCCAACTGGTGTGCTGGCTCTGAGTCCAGAGATCGAGAGGGAGAAGCCGCAGGTGTGTGGCCTGCAGGGAAATAACTTTAAAAAGAAGCCAGTCATAAGGGTGTAAAATCTGGCACAACACACAATGTGAATAAAGGCGAGGGAAATGCTGTGATTTGAGAAAGAAAAAGATCACTGCTAACTTTAAGGAAGGTAGTTTTAATCATATAACAGGAAGCCAGGCGTGGTGGCACATGTCTGTAATCCCAGTACTTAGGAGGCTGAGACAGAAGGATTGCAGGTTCGAGGCCAGTCTCAGCAATTGACTGAGGCCCTCAGCAACTTAGTGGGGCCCTGTTTCAAAATAAAAAATTTTTAAAAATGGTTAGGGGTGTAGCTCATAGATAAAATGCCCCTGGGTTCAATCCCCAGTGCCTCTAAAAACAAACAAACAAACAAACAAATAAAAAAGAAGTAAGGTAAGATCATTTAGGAGGAAGGGTAGTAAGCAACTGATGTACTGAATAGAAGCTGTGAGCATTTGTAGAAAGTTTCAATGAAGTCATTACCATCCAGGTTTTATAATAATTGTGACCTTTTTCCATGGAATGAGATTTTCAGCATCAGTTCAGAAGCAATGAGTAAGAGGCATTAGAAGTGGTCATGCTGATGCACTGAAGTTCTTTCAGCATTGATAAGAAAAAAAGAAAGAAAGAAAAAGAAGGCTGTATCTGTAGAAACTAAACAGAAACTCTAGACATCCATAGTTTTCTGTGGAAGGCCCACAATTGTCTCTGAGCTAGAAACAATACACATCTATCTTGGTGCTTTCTGTTTCAACTTAAAAAAAAAAAGGAAATTTGAACCAAACAATCTAGTAAGACTCTTTCCATTATGATATCCATATCTGAGTCAAAATGAAAACAAAATCAAAGTCCACGGTCAGAACTTTTACTGGCAATAGGATCCAATGCAAGAGACTGGAAAAATAGAATACATTGGTGGTAATACCAAATGCTTCGCAATCCAATAGGTGATCGTTAGGTATTCAGGCTACTGATATTGCATATGTGATGAACGTCTCTTGGAAAGCTTCAGAATCTTGCTCCATCTATTATACAGTATGCACATTTAGGATGCCAGAATAGATATTTATGTGTACATGGACAGATCAATAAATTTATATTTCATATACTAATAACTCATTGACATACAGCCATTTTGATATACTAATAATGTTCAATGTAAAACAAAATATTCTCTTGGAATTGCAAAAGAACCTTCCATCTTAACTGCCTCCTTTTTCTTTCTTTCTCTCTCTCTCTCTTTTTTTTTTTTTTTTTTTTTGGGCAGTACTGGAGACTGAACCAGGTCCTTGTGCATGCTAGGCAAGCATTCTACCACTAAGCTATCCCTCCATGCCTTTCCATTTTTACTTGGGACAGGGTCTTGCTAAGTTGCCCAGGCTGGCCTTGAACTTGTGATCTACTGCCTGAGCTTCCTGAGTAGCCAGCAGCTGGGATTATAGGCATGTAGCTACCACACCCAGCCATTTTTCTGTGCCGTGTGTGTGTGTGTGTGTGTGTGTGTGTGCACGTGCATGCGCGCACGCACGCATAGTAAAGGAGATTGAACCCAGGGGCTTTCTGCCTCTGAGCTACTAATTTTTTTTTTTAAACAGGGTCTCACTAAGTTGTGGAGGGCCTCACTAAATTGCAGAGGCTGGCTGTGAACTGTGATCCTCCTGTGTCAGCCTCCCAACTGTGCCTCTTTTAATGGATAAAATAAATAAAACTAGTCATTCCAACAAAAGTGCCTGTTTTTATTGCTTGTTTATGTTGAAATATAAGTATTAGTCAAGCTTGGTTGAACAGAAAACTTAAAAAAAAAGCCACATGATTCCAGTAAAAAGAAAAGTTATGGCCAAGCTCTGGAAAGCAAGTAGCCTACACCGAATCTACAAAGATTCCTATTGTGTTAGCAGAAAAGTTGGGGGAGCATAGCTTCTTGTTAGGCTAGTGAAAAGTGGACCTATTACAATATCTCAACTGAAGAAAATTTGCCATTATTTTATCTTTTTGATTTGCTTTTAATTAAAAACTGGTTTTAAAAGATGTTTTCCTAGCTGGGTGTGGTGGCACATACTGTAATCCTAGTACTTGGGAGGCAAGACAGGAAGATCATAGGTTCGGGGCCAGCCTTGGCAACTTAGTGAGACCTGTTTCAAAATAAAGAAAAAAATGCGGCTGGGGGTGTGGCTCAAAGGTAGAAAGCCTCTGGGTTCAATCCCCAGTACCCCAGTACCACACACACACACACACACACACACACACACACAAAAGATATGTCTTCTTTTTTAAAAGTATATATCTTTTTATGGGCATTAGGGAGAAAATATACACCACACATACCCATGTGCACACACAGGCTCATAGTGCTGAATTTAACAATAAAACTGACTAGGGAACTAAATCAGAACCCTTGGAAATATAAACATCTCATCATTAAAATATCCAGGAAGAGAGCTGGAACATACACTCAAATAATAAACTATGTGATCATATTTATAAAATAAGCTGTCTCCATTTATATTGTAGGAAAAATCAATTATTTACCTCATCACATTTTGGAGTTTTTTATGGCTCTTTTAAAATTATACAGCATCAAGGTCAATCAGGTAGAATGCTACCAATATTGTACTTAAAATAAATTTCCACTAATTTTTTCTTCTGCAAAGCTACTCTGCAGAATTCAAACAACTTTGAGCTATTCGAAATCCTGAAATACTTCTGCGCTTTTCAAACATCACATTTCAGAAAGGGCATCCATTCTATAAAGTTTACTGAATAATCAACACAACTTTCAGTGATGCGAGCTGTCAAAATCCCTGAATGTCAGAGTTAAAGCTGATAACCCTTCATGATTCTGTTCTGCTTTGGGGAACGAAAAGGAGCAGTATAAGAGTGATTTAAATAAAGGCAATCTCACATTTGAATTTCTTCATCTTTGTATCTTTGCTATAAATAACCATTTAAATATCCTCTGAGGTTAATATGTTCTGGTTCGATGTGAAAGTACAGAAAAAAATTAATATATGCATGCATGATATGAGGCAACGGAGACTAGAGAATCTTATTTGTAGCAAATTTTATTTTCAAATAACCATAAAAGGTATCCAGTTACTCTTTAGAATAATTTATAAGATCATGCAAGGTGTAAAAGAAAGTTCCAAAGCAAGGAAACATTCCTGACAATTCTAATATGTGAGGGAAAAAGTACACAGAAATGCACACTGGGAACTTTCTACATATGGCTAATACCTGGGTCTTCATTCTTGCCTGTGTTTTGTCATTTCAGCACAAGAGAAAATATAATGCAAAGAAGCAAAAATTAATAATCCAAGGGAAGAGAAATTTGCTGATGTGACACATGATAAAGGAGGATTGACTATATTAATATTCATAGAGAAATGTTGCAAGTCGGGGATGATGTTAGATTAAAATATCTATTTTCCAATACAGTTAAAAGAAAATGAGTGGTGGCAATAATATTGCTACTTACATCATATTCAGGGACTTTTCCTTGAGTATCATGCACAGTTCTGATTTTTTTTTTTTTTTTGCTATGGAACCGGGTAAAATGAAATGGAAAATTTCCCAGAGAGTATTTGAAATAATAAATTCACTTAAACTCTTAATTTGTTTTGAAAATAAGGGAAAACATAATATTAGTGTGTAAAAATGTTATAAGGACTGAGTAGGTATGATAAAATGCTTATAATCAATAGCAAAAACAGCACGCCATAAAGAAAAGTTTCCTATTTTTGACATTGTCTATAAAGCAAAGGATTGTGCATCCGAGGGTTTTTTTTTAATTTCAGTATTTGAAATTAGTTCCCCATTAGTAAAAATAGGAAATAGATCCACAAGGCCAAACCAAAGTTTATATGTTTAGTTCCAAAGGAAATACAATGATATTTCTTCAATTTAGGCTATGTCCTAGTATCCTTATTTTCCCTTGATGTCTGAAAACTATAAAATGTTAAAAGTATTGAATCATTTTCAGAGTCCACAATCTCTCTACCAATTAGCTTTGTTTATAACATAGCAAACTCCATACAAAATTAGATGATATTTACTTTTCCTAATAACAGCATTATCCTTCATTTTCTCCTTAAGACCCTAGAATGAACTAACTACAAATTTCCATTTCAAAACTTCCCATTTCTAATGCTTTCCATCACAATGCCCTTTGCAGGCACACTGCAATAGAAAATGAGAGGATATTTATATGTGGCTCATAAAAAAATGCTTTTACAATCCAAAAAAAGGTACAGCAGATTCCACTGGGATTTTGTTAAATAAAGCTACTTACTTTTTAGGTAATGAAAAACCACCATGGTTTTAAGACTTTTTGCTTTGATTTCTTTATTATGAAGTTTTATCCTTATATGAGGTATGAAAAACCTACTCACTTTTAAGTCAGCATGAAGTGGCTATTCAACCAAAGCTCACAGACACCAACTCTCAGCCTTTTGTGCCCAAGATCAGTTTGCCAGAAGTTAGATGAATCCAGGCATTGGGGAGGTAGATATAAAACATGGTGCCCTATACCCATCTAAGAAGTCCACATTCTCCTCTTCCATGCCAAACAATAAGTATGCAGTTGCCCAGCCCCAAAGCCTGCCGTACATCATGGGACGGCATGCTAGACCTTCCAACTCCACATCACATGCTTGTTTTCTCTTCCCATTCACATAATTAGTGCTCCTTTCCTTTCCTTTTGAAAATGTGCCTGTTTCAAATTTGTATTATTTTTTTCAGATGTCTAATTTCAGTTACGTTCCTCCCCTCTTTGGTCTCTTCCCAAATTTCACATACCAGACAAATATTTAAAGGTCTGTAAACCCAGGCAAGGTTCCAAAAATATTTCTAAATGAAACTGCCACAGGTGATGATAGGACAGGGAAAGAAGGCGAAACTCAAAGAACAAAGATTTGAATAAACTGGCTGGAAATCGGAGCAATCTATTTAGGTTGCGATAGCCCAGGCTGTGGTTTCAATGAGGCATAAACATTCAAGTCACTGACAAAACCAACATGTTTCATGATCACTCAAAATAGTCTTAAATGTCATTGTGCATTGCCTTTTCTTATTATTACTATTAGTAAGTCGCTGTCTCTTTTTAAAATTATTTTCTTTCTTAGTATTCAGGAAGTAAAAGCATTTAAGAAAACATTCAAAATTCTGAGAATATATGTAAGTGAAATATTTAATGTCTGTCATTCATAAAAGTTACATCATTTACATAGGGTTCATTTGTATATAATAAAAGCTTCATCATAATGAAAATTTTTCTGGAAAGTATTTTATATGTTAATTGGTTTAACATATGCTTTGGATATACAGCTAAATAGGAATAGTTTTTAAAAAATTCCTTCTTCAAATATTCCCTTTAACAATTAAAAAAACCTCATTCCTAAATATTTGTTTCTCTTCCCACTTGCTCCTTTGTTTGTAAAATCATATGTAACTTGAACTATACAAAGATTGGATCTTTTCATAGTTCAGAATATATTTGTATATTTCAATAAATTTGCTCATTGCATAGTGAACACGTAAACTCATATTCTATAAATTTTACCCTAATAATCTAAAAAAGTTGCTGAAAATTTACACAGTAATTTATTCTGAGGTTTATTTTTGTTGTAATTCGGGTTCACTTTTTTATTTTAATACATTTGTCAATTGAATACAACAAATGAAAATAAGTCATGAAAAGTTAAAAACCAAGAAAGTAATTTTATCCTAGACTCTAACCAAAAATTAACCTCATTATATTGTTTGAATCTTTTTTTTTCTAAGTATAAAGGATTGTAAATGTACTGTGCTGCCTACTTAAGACAGTGTTCAAAATTAATTTCAACAGTGTGTGTTTAACATAAAGTTAACTATGTTTGCATCAAATAAAATGTTTATTAATGAAAACTATTTATCATACAAGAAACAGCAAAGATAAGTCATTACAGAGATGTACACTAGAGGTGACAGATGGAAAAGTGCATGCAGAGACTTCTGTTGAAAAAGAAAGTAATAAACAATAATACTAAAATGACTGAGTTTTGATCCCTATACTCTTAAATGAGTGGTAGCTTTGCTTTGAATTTACAATTAGAAAATGCCATTAACAGATAGTACCAATACACATTAGCAAGCAAGTGAAATGAATGTTTTTGGACTTTATTTTACAACTATTGTGCTTGACAAATGTGTGGGGTTTTTTTCAATAATAATTTCCTCCAAATATGGGGTGGGCATATGACTGCCAGGTTGCTCTGGTTTATACATGGTTTATCTAAAATTTTTAAACCACATAATTTTAAGCCTTCATGTGTGTTAGACATCATAAAGAACAGAAGTTTTGTCAACATTCAATAAATGACATTTATGTCTCACTCTCTCTCTCTCTTTTTTTGGCTCAATAAATTTTTAAATGTATGATTATCATAACCTAATAGTGTCTTTGTCTTCACTTCAGTGGATTTCCGATCAAACTTTTCCCCTTCTTTTAATACTTTAGGGAATTTTCAAACGTCGGGATGTTTGGCTGTAATGCCCCAAGATTTGTTCTCCCTGAAAAAAATCATAGTGACAATTTATTAACTACAGAGCAACTTGGCTTTTAGGGGTCTGCAATTTCTATTTAGATTTACAAATAATCCACTTGTGCTCAATAGACCTAACATTAAATCTTAATCATATTTAAGGTTTCTTTTCATGCAATTACTTTATCTGCTCATTTATTTTTTTATTCTAAAACTTGGACTGAGTCAAATCAATGGGGCATTACTTTTAGTATAAGCAAATATATTTAAAGGTAATTCAAGATTGAATCACATTGCTTATGCAATGGTGTGTGCATTTAATATGAATCAGAAGTTTGGATATCTAAAAACTATTTGAATGTTTGAATATTTTTAAAAAATTTGTGCTACCATTTTAATAGCTTTTACATATAGATACTGAAAACACACTAAAACAGGTAAAACTTAAGTAAACTGATGGGAAATAAAACTCCTTAGATTCAAAATGGTTTATTCACACAAATTTAATAGGATATATCACAATTGTTTGGTCCATAAATATTTAGGGGAAATAGTTTCTATACAATGCATTTATCAATAAACAAAGAAACATGGACAATTTTGCTAGACCACTTACTGTACTATAAACACGAAGCTCAATATATAAGATTATTGAATTTATCAACTATATTTGAAAGAGTGCACAACCGCTTTCTATGACATGTTTGTCCCCTCTAACAGGATACACCATAAAAAGAGTTTCAGAAATAAGAGGTAAAACAGTACAAAACTAGTGAGGTGTCAAAAGGGCTTAAAACAGTTAATTTAACAAACAACACATAGAATCCTGATTTTTCACAAACTTACTTCCAAGTTATATCATAAGGCACATAGGAGAACTGAGTTATAATTAGTCTACTTAATAAAGTAGATCTATAGTACCATATATTGTTCTGTCAAAGAACAAAATTTATAAGTATCAATATTTTACCTGTAAAAGTGTATTAATAAGATCTCAGCCTTACCAAGGTTGTTTGGTCTGGTTAGTGGTAAATGCCCAAAATGTAATAGAAATATGAAAAGTCAAGATTTACGCTCCATATAAGATGATAACCACACTTGCTAAATATATAATGGCAATCACACCTTTCTTCTGTTACAGTGTTAACTTATCTCCCATCATCTTTTTTAAAAAATAAGCTACTTTCTGTGCTAATTTTCTAAAGACCCTGAGCAAAAGTTACAATAATGCACTTTAATGTGGGCAGTGAACTGTCAATATGTGACCACACATTTATACAGCCAGAAGGACACCTTTAAAATCTATTAAATAGCCACTTAGACCACCAGAGGAGATTTAAGGGGTCCGAAAAAGTGGAGAATATGTGCAAAGTTATTCTTAACAATCCACTAAAGCAAGACATATATCTTGACTTCCTTTTTATTTTATTTTATTTTATTAGGAAATTCACAATCTAATTGGTATTTTTAACTACAACAGAAGCATATAGATGAACATTCACCACTGCCCAGACCATTAAGATTTTACCTTAAATTAAAAGAAAAAAATGCTACTGTAAACTAGGAAATATATTCAGATCAGCATCCACAAGGCTTCTGAGTTTATCTATTTTAAGACCAATAACTTCAAATCTCTAATGTCAGAAAAGGTGTTTTTTTATACATAAATCAACCTGTGCCAAAATAAAATCAAACAAAAAAATTTTTCATTGTTGGTGTTAGTTCACTAAGTTTTCTTAAAAAAAACATTCATATTGAATGCCAGATACAATATCATGGTACACTGAAGCCAATTAATAGAGCTATTAATTAAATTATTCCAATCTTTTTACTTCTTAAATTATATTTTGCTTATTTCCATTTTCTCTAGAAAAAAAGTTAAAGTAGAAAGAATAGTTTCAGAGCTAGTTTTTAAAGCTTTAGGAGGCCAAAAGTATAGAATTTCAAGTTCTTTGTGGAATTTTCATAGATGCACAAGGAGTTTATTTTTTAAATGTTGAAAAACAAAAAGGTAAGTTAAAAGTTTTTTGAGTTGTACATCCCTAAGAGAAGGAAAAATTACATTCCTGGAGTAGACTTCCCACCTAATTAATCATTACTATTTAAAATTATTACTAATGCTTTTGTTTAATCATATTCCTCATTTGAATTAAGAGTTCAGGCAAGAAATAGGAATAATCAATTCATTTGTTCCAGCTTTCCAATTTTAAAAATGTGAAGTTTTCAAAATGTCATGATCACACATACAATTGCAAGATTTAAAAAATAACAAATTCTCTGGTTCTGTATTAACCTAATAACTTGAGCAGGAATATGATTATTTGCCCACTGTAATATCACTCTTATTTTTTTCTTCGAGATTATGGAAATAAGTAACATACAATTTTAAGAGGCACTTATTAGAATGATTTGAAAACGTCCCTTACCAACTGAAAGACCTAATGAAAGAAAAAAAAAGAAAAAACCGCCAAATACACTTTGTAGACAAAATATGTTCACTTAAAGGAGACAATACTGTAAACTCATTGGCCAAGTGGCTGCAGATGCTACACACCAAGCTGTTATTTTTATTCCCCAAATATCTTGTGGGTTAGAAGGAGAAAAAAAAGTCTTGTAAATAATAAAATAATAATAATTAGAATAATAATAAAAAGAAGAGGAAGATTTTTTTAAGAAAAAAAAACCAATGTTAGAAAAGGTTCGTTAAGGTAGTTTGTGAGGGGCTTCCGGATTCGTGGCTGTCCATGTTAGAGGTGACGGCTGTCACTACAGTGAGAGTGGGATTGGTCAGGTCTGTTAAAGTGGTCGCAGTGCCGGGTGGAGTGAGAGCGCCGCTGTCTGCTGAGGGCGGGGCCGGGAGCGACGTGCCGTCAGCTTTATCAACACCCCCATTCTCCTGCCGCAAAAGGTTCCTTCTGAATTTGGCTCGTGCGTTTTGGAACCAAACCTGCAAACCAATCCCAATTGATTTCTTTACCGATGTTTACTTTTTTATATAAATTTTTCTCTCTCTCTCTCCCTTTCTTTTTTCTGTCATCATTTTCTTTATGTATATTTCTCCTTTTAAATATAATTGTTTATTTTTCCTGGGAGGGAAAAGGCTTTTTTGTTTGTTTGTTTTCTCTTTCTTTTAAAACAGAGTAACTCATGTAAATACTACAGATGTTTCCTCTCCACCTCACCTCTTCCCGCCCAGCATGAATCAGAGCCACCTGGGACAACCGACGCTTAAGTAGAGATATGGAAATGAAGGCAAGAGATAAACGGGGGGGGGGGGGGGTACACCCTGAGTTCTCTATGGTAGCAGGGCCACTAAAGGAAGAACCATTCATAAGAAGCGACCATTGAAACAGAGTAGAAGCTACTTGTGATACTGACACCCAGGAAGTATTCTTCAGGTAAGAAAAACTTCCAGGGCCACAGATCCCAAACCACCAAACACTATCAGAGTTTAAAATGTCTGCTATTTGTCACTGAGAAGTGGGAGAAGATCACAGGTGATTCACACCAAGCCATTATAATCTCATAATCTTAAATTCTTACCATGATGAGTTTGAGGGAGCCATTGAACAGTAGAACGAACTCCCACTGTTTAATTGTGGTTTGTTAAAATGGGAAAATACTTGCTCTGATTGGTTACTGAGACACTCACCATACTTTTGGCTTTGGGGAAGTTGGGGGAAAAGGTCCACCTGGATTTGGAAGGTTGTAACATGTGAGTGAGGCTACCAAGAGTTTGCTCAAGTGGGCAGTGCCGTCAGATCCTTCTTAAGTCTGGTGGCACATTGAGCCTAATATGAATGGGAATCTCTAGAGCCATGGCTTCTGCAAATAACATTACTTACATTTGCCTGGCAGTGAGGCAAATGTGCTGGCTTTGGAGACCCATCTCTGCATCTGTAAGGAGAACATGGCTGCACCTTAAAAGACCTTGGATCTCTCTTAGAGTACCCTCCAGGAAGCCCCTGCAAAAATCTCAGTATACCCTCTAGGGAGATAACTAAGGTAAACTAATAAGAAGCAGAATAGAAAATATCCATATCAGGATATAGAACCAATCAGGGTAGAGAACTATTTACTGGCAAGGGGATGGGAGATGTATGCACAGCTGGTGATGGAGGTATCTTACCTGCAAAACTCTTTTGGTCAGGCCTGTTTTCTGAGCAAGTTGCTTGAGGTCCTTGGCATCAGGGTTGTGATTGATGGCAAAGTAGGATTTCATGGTCCGGAGCTGGTGGTGCTTAAAGGAGGTTCGCATGCGCTTGGTCTTCTGTGAGGGTGGATAAGGCTGCTGGTCCCGGTCCAAATGGTCTGCCTCATTCTCATTACAACCTGTTAGAGTAACAGCAAACAAGACTGCTCAGTGGAAACTCCTGCACTAGCTGAAATGATGGTAAGCACTCTGATATGATACTGTTATGGTAATAAAGCAACAGAGAAAAAGGCAGTCAATCCTATTATGAACGGTATCTAGACAAAAAGAAAGAACTTAATTACCAAAGTCACCAAACTAGTTTGTTAATATGGACAAAACTGAAGTTTATCTAATAGAAGAATATTAGAGAAACCCTCTCTTTTGCCTGATGGTTAGTAGAAATACCTGGGAAGATGAATAAACCCTAAATAGCAAGCAGAAGAGGAGAGGAAGAGAGAAAGCAGAAGAAGAAGAAAGAGGAGGAGGAGGAGGAGGAGGAGAAGGAGGGGGGGAGGAGGAGGAGGAGGAGGAGGGAGCTTCAAGAGAAAAAGGAAGAAAACTTTCTTAATATACTTATGTATATCGCATCCCGCTGCCCACATTCACACATTCACATTCTACAGTTTTGAGATTCTAGCCTTTGAGACTCTTTTTTTTGGGGGGGGGTTGTTTTGTTTTGTTGTTGTTCTGTTTGGTTTGATTTGGTTTGGTACTGGGGATTGGACCCAGGGGCATTCTACCTCTGAGCTTTCTTTTTTCTTTCTACCCCCAGCCCTTTCTTTTTTTTTTTTTCATTTTTTACTTTGAAACAGGATCTCACTAAGTTGCTGAGGCTATCCTCAAACCTGCAATCCTCCTGTCTCAGCATCCCAAGTGCTGGGATTATAGGAGTGTGCCCCCACGCCCAGCTCTAGATTGTTTTCTGTGTTTCTGAAATGACATGTACTATCTAAAGGCCTTGCTTTCTATCATGGGAGATATGGTAAACAAGCATTTCAGCTCTCAAGTGTGAAATTTTCTGAGAGCCCACTAAGAAAGAATCTAAATCACTTCCAATTTTTAGCATTTCCTCATATTCCTGGCACTTTCTCCACAGGGAGAAAAGAAAGTAGCTGGGAAAAGGGGGAGATGTGAGAAAATAAAAACTTGCAAATTTCTTATGCAATCATAAGAATAGTGTTTTGAGGGCTTTGACTGCTAACTGATTAACATAAGGCTATACCAGGAAGAAAATACTTTTCCCTTGGAATTATTCTAACAAATATTTCTGAAAGAGAATAAACCCAGCCTTCTCCTCTCTGAGTTTATGCCTGAAGCATGCCCCACAGCTCAGAGCTGAGAGGCATTGCCAGGGCTTATTCTAGGCTCCTGTCTTGGCCCCTTTAGCTGTGGAGGTGTGTGAGTGAGAGGCCAGCTGTGCACAGGCTGGTCTGGCAGAGGGAGGGTGGCATCTTCTCTCCTCTTGCAAAGCTCTTCTTGGCACCAAGGGCAAAATAAGTCAGCTTTTGAACCCAGCTAAAATCATCATCCCCAGCATGCAAAGCTACACATTTAAAAGGTCATTTTCCAAAACCTGCTGACTCCATATAGGAAATATGACTTCAGAATGAACACATTTTGCTAAATATTATTGATTCGGCCAACTTTGCAAATACAAGGGCATGGTAATGTTTTCTTTTTCCTTACACTCTTATTTCATACATTTATCTGATATATATTCACACCTGCTTATCCTACATTTTATTGCACTATTTTAAAAGTAAAGGCATCTCTTTTTTTGTGTGTGGTGTTGGGATTGAACCCAGGGGCATTCTACCTCTGCGCTACACTCCCAGATCTATTTTATTTTTTATTTGGAAATAGGCTCTCACTAAGTTGCTGAGACTGGCCTCAAGCCTGCGATCCTCCTGTCTCAGCCTCCCAAGTACTGGGATTACAGGCAAGTGCCACCATGCTTGTGTGAGGCATCTCTTAATATTAGCTTTTCCATTCTGCTTAATAAAGCATTTGCCTGCTATGCTCTGGTTAGAATTACTTTTTTGAAAATATCCAGCACATTAAAAAATATCCAGAGGTTTTACAGTTATCAACAAAGAGATCGGGTGCATACGAAACTCACTTAAGAAATTCTCCCAAACTGTAATAAGACTAAGCATGAACTATGTCTCTTTGGTTTGTATTTCCGTATTATACATACATGGGAAGACACACTCAGCAAAGAACGGATGAGTTCTTTAAGGAAAAAAAAACTGGATCATAGTCACCTTTGGATCCCCTGGGTCACACACAGGGCAAGGAACTCAACAAGCATTCCATCAAGATTTTAAACCCTTTGTTCATCAATAAAATTACACGTGAATATTAAGGCAAAATCAAATCAATCTGAAATAGAATCCAAGTCAAATATATACATTCAAATGTTGAACATAAGCTTCTTTTTTTTTTGTTTGTTTGCAGTACTGGGGATTGAACCCAGGGACATTCTACCTCCAAGCTACACACCCAACCCTATTTTTTATTCTTTATTTTGAAACAGTGTCTCACTAAGTTGCAGAGGGCCTCACTAAGTAGCTGAGGCTGGCCATGAACCCAGATCCTCCAGTCTCAGCCTCCCAAGTACTGGGATTACAAGCATGAGCCACCACGCCCAGCTTCTTAAGCCCACCAAAAATGATAGCAAATACCCAGAGATAACAGAGAGAATATAGTTTACATTTTATCCTATTTCAGCCCAGTGGGGATATGTCAAGTTCAAATAGTCTACAGAATTGCACTTTCATATCCATAAATGGTTGAAATAGCAACTCATGACCTATGATAAAACTACACTTATCTCCAGTAAACTGAGCCATATTTCACAACCAGATTACAAATGTACCCCCAGCAAAATGGTCAGAGAAGTACATGGTAGTCATTCGTGGCTTCTTCAAATAAGATTTTATTCCTACTATTTGTAATTTTTCCTGAACAACACATCAAATTGAATATTACCCCTGGGACAGAAGCCTTAACTTGGTGTTTAAAAAAAATACCCTTAACCATGCCCTTTCCCCCATGGCAATATTTCTTAGAAGTGAATAAGATTGGCAACTTAGCTATATAATCACTAGTGTTTACACTGAATTTCATGAAAAATAATTACAGTAAGATTTGATGAAAGCGCTTTCCTGAACATGCATCCTGTGTCCACTACTACTGATTTGAAACTCAGCAGAGTAGTTTAGTGCATTAACTACAATTACTGGACTTGTGTCCACATGAAATACACAATTCAGTGTGTAAGAAAATAGGTTGTCAGGTCTTTCTTCAACATGTATTATCATATACGATTTTCATGTGACTATGTTAACATTTATATTGTGCAACTTAATAGAGAAATCTATTTCTTCCACACTGTAATTCGGTTCGCTCTCCTAAATTATTTGCACTTAACTACAAACGCATGATGTAAACTTGCAAATGACTGTGTTTCCTCATAATCTGTTTCTAAAGCTTTTAGGGGTATCTTGGATTATGTGATCGTGATCAAATAACTCTCTCAGCATCACCTCATGATTCCAGCTGTAAGTACACGTTGGAATCATTCAAGTGAATGAGAGGACCTAAGTAACTTATTTTCAATCCTTTATGAGATGGTCACTTATCTGAAGTGCGTTTCTGTTCTAAAGGTTTGTAACATTCTGAGTATCTACTAATTCCTGGGAGACCACTAGGGGTCAGTGCCAGGCTGATTTTAACAACAACCAGGAATTTCAGAAGTTTGGGTAGAAAGAACCTAAGGAAAGATTTTGACAAGTGGCAAAATAAATAAATGGTAATAAAGAAAGAAAAGAGAAGAAAGGAAAAAAGTCTCTTATTTACTGCTAAATAACCCAAATAGAACCTATCTTAAAACAATCTTCTCCCCCATGGAGGGCTGTTTCTCAATCCAGTATTCCAGATAAACGTTCCATGTCTCTTTCTAAATTATCTGCCCAATTAAGTTGCACAAAGAGATATTAGATAAATTAGGAACATTCTCAGTAAAAGGCGTTTGCCTTATGTGACGCGCTAACTGAACTTTGCCAAGTTTCACATCTTCTCTGGGTCTTTGGATCATAATCATGTTTTGTGTGCATGTTTTTGAAAATATATCACCGTGATTTATGCTTTGTTTGATCTCAAGATTGCCCTTTAGGAAACTTGTTTACATTTAAGCAGAAAAGTCAATATAAAATCCAAACACTAAAATAAGGAATTTAAACCATGGGCCCATTTTATTTTCTACATTTTAACATATATTTAACTTGCTGAAGGGTTTCTTTCCCTAGTTTTATGACAAACTCTCATTCAATTCATAAGTACTTTTTTTAATGGGGAGGGAGGGCTACTTTATGGTCAGGCATCTTTAAAGCAATTCTTCTACATTATTTTTCACGTAATCTTAAAGAAACATATACTCATATCTCTGGGGAAAAAATCCAGAAAGGTTCAAGTGGATGATAACTAACAGGCTGGAGAGGGATGAGTGATGTACAAACGGATTTAGCGGGTCCTCAGGAAATTTTCCCTCTTTTATGAGCAAGATGCCAACTTTCTTGATAATTTGAAGCAGCACTAATTTGCAAACTAAACATTCAAGTAGCTCTGGAGAAAATTCTCATTCTTTTTAGGAAACAAATTTGCACTTTAGTTCTCTGCAGAGAGGGCAGAGGAGCTGAATCCTATTGTTCTTAAAGTTCCTTGGATCTTTCTATCCAAAAGTAGATCTGAGGACAAATAAAATTTATCTAATTAAACAACTGAAAAGCTAGAAATCTCCACCCTTCTGGATTTGATGGGACTGAGATTCCATCTGTCCAAGGGACTTGCGAGTCATATATGAGTCTCTCTCTCTCTCTCTCTCTCTCTCTCTCTAATTAGGGCATTAAGGCCTCGGTGAGTGGCTCAAGATTCCAATGTCATCTTCTATTAATAAAGAACAATTAGTGCACTGCCTGGACTGCCCCAGGGACCACGCATCAAAGGAAATGAAGTAAGAGCGCTGAGCACAGTGGCCCCCAACCAAAGCCATGGCCCCAGCACAGCAGGGGCCAGGATGAGGGCACAGCCCACTGCACTCCAGGGTTGGCAAAACCCCAGGCCTGTGCCCCGCAGGTCTCACACAAACTGGCTATGGTGCAGTGCATATGGAGCTGGCCTGGTCCTTTTCCCTTCCTCGGAGACCCAGGCATGAACCCCTAGGGACTAACGTTAGCTTCTAGCATTGCTGGGCTCCATGTGTTCACATTGGCTGTAAGACTTTGAACAAATCACTTAACTGAATGGACATTATCACTTAATCCACATCAAGCACTATACCAAGCAGTGGGGACTGGTAGATAAAAACAGGTGTGATAGGTACAGTAGAGTACCCACACTTTGCTAGGTTGTCTGGGGCATTCGTGGTAATGGGAGTGGAATTGCCACAATAAGATAGTCCCCAAGGTTCCCTCCAACAGCATGGTGTCCCCTGGCCTGAGACTCCTGCTTGCTGAGACTGGGTCAGAACAGTGGAGGTCCTTAGACTCCCCAGAAGCTAGCCAGGGTATTCTGGAACCCCCTTTTCCAGTGGCTGGGACTCACCAAAAGAGTTTCTCTTCTACTCAGTATAAGATTATGGCCTGTTAACATCATCACCTGAGGGATGGAAGGTGGGGACAGGCTACCAGCCATGGGAAATTGATGCATGAGTGTGAGGCAGATTGATAAATGATAGGTGTGTCCCCCAAAGCAAGGAGGAAAGTGTGCTCTTAGCCTGTTGCCTGTGTTTTGTTTTTAATTAAGACAGAGGGCAGGTGGAGAACAAAAGAACAGCCTGAGACACCACTAAGCCTCCCCAGTGGGCCTGTCCCGCAGCTTCTCTCAGCTGGCTAGAGTCTGGATAGCTGGATGGTCCACCCAGGGAACGGGTGGGCTGGATGAATACCCTGACCAGCAGTGGCACAGGCCAGCTTAGTGTGGCTGGTGCCTCCCACCCCTCCAGCTGCTTTCTGCCAAGATCAGGGATACAGCTGTGTCGCTGATTAACTTTGGGCTGGTGACCACAGCCTCTGTCCCCTCTAGACAGACTGTGTGTGTGTGTGTGTGTGTGTGTGTATGTGTGTGTGTGTG
>PVJS01022794.1:0-30200 GCA_004027185.1 Glis glis | reverse complement strand
AAGTAGAGAGAGAGAGAGAGAGAGAGAGAGAGAGAGAGACAGGCAGAGAGAGAGAGAGACAGGGAGAGACAGAGAGAGAGCTGAGGCTGGCCACGAACCCGGATCCTCCGGTCTCCGCCTCCCAAAGTACTGGGATTACAAGCGTGCGCACCACTCCCGGCCACTTCCTGCTTTTAAGTATTATTAATTATTGATTAAATTTCTTTAATAAATATAGGCCTATTTAGGTTGTCTATTTCTTCTTTTGTGAGTTTTGGCAGATAGTGTCTTTCAAGGAATTGGTCTATTTCATGTAGGTTATCAAATTTATGGACATGGAGTTGCTTGTAATACTATTTTATTATTCTCTTACTGTCCACAGGATCTGCAGTGATATCTCCTCTTGCTAGCTAGGTTTTAAATGGATAAGCTGAACATCTCTTATATCTCTGAAAAATGTAAAGTTGTTTCTTTTTATTTTTATATGGTCCACAGCTGATTGACATTTAAAAATTAGTGACCCTTGATAGAAAAAATAGGTTCTCAGTTTACCTTTTCTATAGCAAGAGTACATATAATCTGATTGTTTGTATGAGCCATAACTCCTTAATAAAGAATAATATTGCTAAAATTCTCCTGTAAAAAAGAATCCATCACCTGAATGTGTTTCTTTGTTAATAAAAAAACTGTTTAAAAATATATGGAATTCCCCAACTAATTCAATAGATTTTACACTGCACACCCATCATTCTAGTTAGCAGTTATTTAACTTCTGCTTTTTATAAAGAAAGAATTTGAGAATTAAATGTGAATGATCCTTTCATTTAACAAGTCAAAAACTGCTTCTTGGAATTTTTGGTCATTCCCACACAAATATACTTTGTATACTTTTTTCTTTTCAAAAAAAATCTTTCAATGACAGCTATCACACATAGTTAATCCATTCATGCCAACATCTAATACTTTATAACATATTTTCAATTTCCTACAAATTTATTAAACTATTATTCATGCTCCTAACTATAAGTAAGTAGTTATTTCCATTAGTTTTTTGTAGTCCCCTTAAGTATATTACTACTTTTTTCTTGTTTACCAAGAAAGTGTCTGAAAATATTTTTAAGGTCTTTGTAAAACATTCTTTTAAGATATTCCTTTTAGCCAGGCGTGGTGGCGCACACTTGTAATCCCAGTACTTGGGAGGCTGAGACAGGAGGATCTCAGGTTCAAGGACAGTCTTGGCAAGTAGCGAGACTCTTGGCAATCTAGTGAGATTCTGTTTCAAAGTAAAAAATAAAAAGGGCTGGGAGTGTAGCATGGAGGTAGAATTCCCCTGGGTTCAATCCCCAGTACCAAAAAAAAAAAAAAAGATAGGCTGAAGAGGTAGGCAGGTGTGAGATCATGACCTGTCTTGTAAGTCCTAAGTTTAGAGGGCAATGAGAGCCCTGCAGAATTTTCAATAAAGCAGTAATACAATGGGGCTTGTGTTTTAAAAAGATCTGTCTGGTATCAACGTTGGTGGTGGATTAGATGGGTGCTGTTAGAGGTTGGAAACAAGTTAGAAGGCCACTCTAGGCTTCAAGGGAGGAAATGTGAGAGGGATGCAATCAAGGCACTCCAGTGGAGTGGAGGAGAGAGATGGAGTTGAGAGCTTTCAAGGCAATAGCATCAATACATATCCACAAAGGACTGGAAATAAAGACACCAGGATGTGGGGGCTTCATCTCCTTACATACTCTCCAAGCCCATCCACTAATAAAGATCCTAATAAAACTCAGTTCTTTTACCCATGTTTTTTGTACCCATGCACAAGCAGACAAAAAGAAGCAGGAATGGGATACGACTTGCTCCATCTAAGGAAAACTGTTTTAAGGGCCCTTCAACCTTCCTACAAACCTTATACCCTATCGTCCCTCAAACTCTTTTGCCACCAGACCTCTGTGCCTTCTGTCATTCTTCTAAGTTCTATTTTCCTTCCTTGGCGGTGCTGTTCTCTCATCCTCCCTAGATTGATATTGGCTAGAAATTCCTAATGTTCCTTCATTTGTCTGTATAGGCAGCATCTGTTATTTCCTACTATGTTCAGAGAGGAGTGATCAAAGAGCAATCCCTCTGTGATACTTACTATATCTTCTACTATATCAAGCACTTACTATAAGATACATGTACATATAAGATACATCTATATCTTACTATACCAAGCACTTACTATAGCTTCAGATACATGAGCAGGGGGGATGTGGGTGAGTGCAGTGGCATTAGCAACAAGCAAACCCCTCAGCAAGGCTTTCATGAACTCAGCATGGGCCCAAACTTCTATGGAATTTCATTCTTCAGAAGCCAGAAAAAGGTTTACACAGGTTTTTGGATTTTACTGTGATCAATAGCAAGGGTAGACCAAACCGTTTTCTTTTTGGAGGCCTCTCTGGCCTGTTTCACCAACATGATCTCCTAAATGTATTTTCGCTTTCCAGTGTGTAAGCAGTTAAAAATTTACTGTTTAGGGCTGAAAAAAAATGCACTTCAGTTACCACCCCCCCACACACACATACAAAGAAGCCTAAAAAAATTGTTAGTTTTCAAGTGTGGCTTAATCTTCAACCTTAACAACTCCTTGCCAACTGATTTCTTGTCTCTAGCATGACCATAAGAAGATGAGAGAGAGAGAGAGAGAGAGAGAGAGAGAGAGAGAATCATATATTGAGGTTTATTCTGGAATGGCCTCAAGGGTTACATTCAACACTAGCATCAAGCTACATCCCTCTCTCTTCTAAGGCACTTCACCTCAAGGGGCGGAACAAAATATTTCTGGTTCACTTCTGAGAGGAAGCAAAGCTATGTGAGAATTCAGGTCACTGGATGTGGAAGGCGTATGGGAAGAACAATAACAGAGCACACCAGCACCTGCGGCACAGAGGCCCGAGAGCAGACCAGGGCTGGGGATCCATACGTTGAATGGTCTGATGAAACCCTTCAAGGGTTCACGGAAGTGCGGCTGGGAACAATTTAACATGATTGGTCACAGCTGGGAAACACTCACATCTGATAGAATCCAAGAGCGCCGGTATCAGGGCTCAGGGGGTTTCTGTTTGGGCTGAAGTATGCAAAGGATAGAAAGAAGGCAAAGCTGTAAATCCTGCCCGAGAGGTCAAGACGGTGACGTGAGGTTACACATGGAATTCTTGGAGCCAACCAAACGACTCCCTTGCAAACTCTGCTGCTATGTCAAGGCAATATGTAGCAGGGAAGGACAGTCACAAAAAGGCTTTCTGCAGTTTCACTTCCGTTGCCTTCTGTCTCTGACACCCAGAAAACCAGAAGGTTCCCCTGAAGAGATGACCCCTCTCAGATCCTGATTCTTCTGGATCTCTCATGATCCTCGTCCCCCTTTGTTCTGCCAGCTATAATAGAATACACGAACATTTTACTACACATGAAGCAAGTGAGTTAAAACTACATGAATTTGTAGCAATAATTTTTTTTGGCATAAGTTGACAAATGTGATGGCATTTTATGGCAAATTGCTTGTGTTTCCATCTTCCTTACAAACCAGAGCTATATTTCTCTAAGCTTCCTTGGTAAGGAGAAAGTAAAATCCCTTTTCTTGGAGCCACAAAGTCATCCCCATGTCCAGGCCCTATTTGATTGCTTACACCGTGAGCTGTAAATTAATTTGCTTATAAAATTATCCCCATTTATATATCTTTAGGTGAGAAACTTAAAAGTTATCCATGCTGTAACCACTTCTTTCTGATCTAAAACCTTCTCCCAAAGCTAAGTTTTCTTCCATTTTTTCCAATGACTTCTTCCAGCTCCTAGGGTTTCTTCAGTCCCAGGGCAGCCACACTCCAAGGCCTCCATCCCGTCTGTACTGTCTACACAGCATGACATGAAGCATCAGTGTAGCGCCTCCTCAGACAGACTTCACTGGTTCATTTTCTGCCCACTTGAACTGTTGTACCATTTAGTCTGTTTGATTCTGTTGGGAGGTGGGGGCCTATTTTGAACCTTAGTTAAGCTGTGTTGGTAAGGACAGACGGAAGTCAAGGAGGTCCAGAGAGCTGGAATGTAAGTATAGAAGGTCAAATTTGTGTTGGGGGGAGAGAGGGAGGGAGGGAGGAAATTCTCTATAAAAATTGATTGATTCTCTGTAGAAAATTCCAACCTGCTCCAGGAGCTAATCCTTTCCAGGTCACTTGATATACTACTAAGCTAATGGAGACACTCATTTTTCCCCTCCTCTTTCAACAGATAATGATATTTGTTACAAACCTAGATAACCTGCCTATTCATTCTCTCTCATTCTCCTAAATAGGACTGCATCATCTCTGTCTGAAACAAAACTCTCACAGTTCGACAGAGCCATGACACTACATTTGTTTAATTACAATGCTTATTTTTACCAACACCCAGCAGCCCAGTAGTGAAGGCACATTTTTAGAAATCTAACAAATAAGCAAATACCTCCTTAGATCACATACACAGCTCTCCTGTTTTGTTTGGTACAAAAGGGAAAGAACACTTATCACACCTACACACTATTTTTCTTTTTCCATTTTCATCTACTAACATGCATTTTCCTGGAGAAATGACACATGATTCCTAGTATTTTTAACTGTAATTATGATTTCCTTTTGGGGAATTAATGTCGATACCCTCTGAAAATTCTCTGTAATGAAGTTTAATTCTTCTTTCATGCTTTAAAATGGATTTATAACTGAGAGAATAAGAAAAAAAAAAAAGCATGGGGGCCAGGCAGGCTAGAGAATAACTAGAAGGCAACAGCAGTCACCCAACAGGGCTTTGATTTGGGAAGCTACTCAGATGGCTTCTTGGATTAATTTTCCTGAACATTTATGGAAGAAAAAATTCTAATCTTAACAAACTTCTTGTGAGTATAGAGAAAAAGAAAACATATCCCAATTTGCTGATGAGGGCAGCATAACCCAGATAACAAAACTTGATAAGAACATTATAAGACAAGTAAATTATAGCCCAATCTATCTCACAAACACAAAAGCAAAAATAAAATTGTAATGAATACTTGGGAAAAGTGAGAAAAAGACCCTCAATTCACACTAATTCCAAAAGGACTATAGATTTAAATGTAAAAGCATTGAGGATAATAAAGCTGTACCCCTCCAAAGAACCCCAGAATATTTAGAAGTCATTTATTTTTAAATAACACACACACACACACACACACACACACACACATACACACACACACACATCATAAAGAACAGCAATGATAAATTAGATTTCATTAAATTAATAAATTCTCCTTATCAAAATGTTAGAAACGGAGTCTAGGGAAGCTGCAAATAAAAGCTCATGAAATCAAAAGTAACTTGGCAAGGCAATTTACTTCTGAACAGGGGGTGTGCAAACAACAAAAAGTCTGGTCAGCAAGCACACCGTGCACGTTTCCACTCGGTTTTTATCCCTCATGTGATTCTGCCTCTTGCCCTGATTGGTGACAGCTTGGGTTTACACTCTGTACGATTGGCTACTTTCTAAGACAGTAAGTTTGAAACAAAGTTTAACATTCTGGAAGATTCCTGGTCAAGTAAAGGTTATATGAGCTAAGATGAAAGACTCGGGTCAACCAAAATCATATGAGCTAAGATGGCTGACACTCGGGAAGACTTAGGGAGTGGAGCCTACAGACACATGTACCGGGTTACAAAAGAATGCCTAAGTTACAGTCACACAATGGAAAGTACACTTCTATGTAATTTGCCACTTCAATAGAAAAGATTGTCTTTATTCCTCACAAAAAGATAGCATAAAAAAATAAAAAGTCATAGAGAGGCAAAGAATTTTTCAATACATATATCTCAAAAAAGACTTGTATCCAAAATATATGAAGAACCACTGCAGCACAATAAGGAAAAGGCAAACCAGTTTTTAATGGGGAAAACCTTGAACTGTTTCAGGAAAGAAGAAACCCAAATGTCCATAACAACTTTTAAAATAATGTGCTTAAGATCAATAGCCAATAGGAAAGTGTAAATTAAAACCACAATGACATCATGACACATTTTCCAGTATAGATGAATTTTTGTTTTAGATGATGGTACCAAGGGTCAGAAAGGATATGAAACAACTGGAATTCTCATGTCATGCTCTTCAGCATAACCACTTTGGAAAATTGATTTGCAATGTCAAAGGTTGAAATGAAAAACCCCTATGACCTAGCAATTCCACTTCTAGGTACCTACCTATCTCAAAGAAAAGAGTATACCTTTACACTCTAAAACATAGATCAGAATCATTATAGAAATATTACATATAATAGCCCCAACTAGAAACAGCTCAAATAACTATCAACAGAAGAATGGATAAATTATGAAATATTTATACAATGGAATATTTTATAGCAAAATATAGAATGAACTACTGGTATATGCAACAACAATGATAATTTCATGGAAATGATGTTAAACTTAAAAGTTGACACAAAAAAGTACATTATGTATTCTATTATTTCATAAAGAAAGGCAAAATTAACCTATAGGACTTTTCTTTTTGTGGTGCTGAGGATTGAATCCAGGGCCTTACATACTAGGCAAGTGTTCTACCACTGAGCTACACTCCCAGCCTTAGGATTTCCTTTTAAAAAGCTGTGTGCATGTATGTCACTATCACTATAAACTACATCATGATGTGAAACTATAATGCACCAATAAAAGTATATAAAAATAAAAAGCTCCCCAATAACTTTAGTGTGCATCTAGATCTAAGAACTACTTATAAACAGATAACTGAGGTCCTTGCAGGTGAAGTGATTTGGCCAAGTTCCCTTGATTTCTAGATTTCTTTTGCTTGTATGAATAATGCTGCCTCTGCCACTAGGAAAAAAGGTTTCACCAGAACTTGATTATAAATATTTCACATGAAATCCCAAATCTTAAACTGGGTTATACTGTTATACCCAAAAGCCATTCACTATAGATTCCATAGAGAAATATCTTTAATCTAAAAGTAAGGAAACATTTGTCTCTCTTCCCATAAAAACTTTCTTAGATTATTTCCATTATATTAAAATGACAAGTGCACAAGAGAATGCATTGAAAAAAAACATGAAGGAATGAAGGAAGCAAAATCTCTCTCTCTCTCTCTCTCTCTCTTTCTCTCTCTCTCTCTCATATCATCTTCACATCTCTACTTGAGTTAAACCAATGTTCTGATATTCCCAGAGTTCATCTTCCAATTTTTGATGATTTTAAGTTTCAGTTCATTTTAAGAGTCATTTAGAAAGATCCTGAATAGACTTGGGGAAAGGAGGGTTTCTCTCTCTGTCAGGCAAGGCAGCACATCATGGTGGGAGCTTGCAGTGGAGAAAACTGCTCACCTCATGACATCCAGGAAGCAAAAGAGAAAGAAAAGGAGGCAGGGGCCAAGTGGGGTCCAATGTCCCCTTCAGGGAACACCCCCCAATGACCTAACTTCCTTCTACTAGGCCTCAGTTGTTTTCCTTTTTTTTCTTTTTTATGGTACTGTTGTGGTACTGGTGATTGAACTAGGGGCATTCTACCTTTCATCTACACTTCCCAGCCCTTTTTATCTTTTTGTTTTGAAACAGGATCTTCTTAGATTGCCGAGGGTCTCACTAAGTTGCTGAGGCTGATCTCAAACCTGCAATCCTCCTGTCTCAGCCTCCCAAGTACTGGGGTTACAAGCATGCACCACCACACCCAGCCCACTAGGCACCACTTCTTAAAGGTCCCACCACTTCCCAACGACATTGTGGTCTGGGGACAAGCCCTTAACACACGGGGACATTTCATATCGAGACTATAGCAACAGTCCATGAGGCAGAGCATGGACATCATGTAAGAACACCAGAGCTTTCTTGAGAACTAATTTGAAATCAGCTTCTATAGTTAGACTTTAAAAGGTCACACTGTGCACTTCTGATATTAGGTCAATAAAAGTATTTTCAATAACAGTTTCAACAATACAAATACTAAACCATCGTTTTTAATTGCCTTATCAACTATAAGGCAAATTCTGTTGTTTCTTTCTTGGCTAATAATTGTATCAAATATATTTCTTGAAATAAAAACAAATGGTTTAGTATTATTAATTTAGAACTTAGCCAGGTGTGGAGGTGCATGCCTGTAATCTCAGTACTTGTGAGGCTGAGACAGGAGGATTGCAGGTTCCAGGACAGCCTCAGAAACATAGTGAGACTCTCAGCAACCTAAGAAGACTGTTTCCAAACAAAAAATAAAAAGGGTTGAGGCTGTTGCTCAGAGATAGGATGCCCCTGAGTTCAATTCCCAGTGCCACAAATAATTAACTAACTAACTAACTAAATTTAGAGCTTGTGTCATATGTTAATAATACAAATGTATGGTTTGACTCTATTAATGATGCAAAAATGGAATCTCAACCTTATTGTAAGAGTTGACATTTTGTTCCAAAAAGGTAGGCTTCCTAGGGTCTAAGTCATGCTATGAAAATTGCCTTTAGTCCTAAGGTATTCTTGGAACTCTTCCCTTAGTTCAATTAACTTGATTAGAATAATTTGGATGCAATGTTTCCTTTTATTAAATTCACACCATTCAAACACTTCTTAAGCAAACAAGGTTAACATTATGTCCTTGGTCAATGAGACAATACTTAAATTTTCCTCAATTTCTTTTATGGTTTCCTGTCCCTCTCTTGCTTCCTCAACCAGGTTTAAGCTCCTTTGGAGGAAAAAACTCTAGCCTTGTTTTCTTGTGGTCAGTGCCTGGCACACGCCCATTGCGTAAATAGTCCCCAGGGCTGGGAAGAGTGTGACAATTGAATATAATTTTACAGTTTGGTGGGGTTGAAGCTGTGTCACATGTCAGCCTGATGGGCCTATTTAATTAGTTCCAGTGATAAGGCAGGAGAAGGAAGCTGTGTCAATAAAATAGAACACAGTCGGCAATGCAAGGCATTCCTGGTCCAGTGAAGAAGCAGCCCTTGCGGGATAACTAGCCCTAAGTCCCACACCTCTGTAGGAACTGCCTTACTAGCAAGGGCTAAAATCACCGATTTCTGAAGTAGCTAGGGAGCCCCAGAGATCCCCAGAACCCTGCTACTAAACATAAGTGTTAGATAGAAATGCAGACTCTCAGGCCCCACGTCCTACCAAGTGACCCAGAATCTGTGGTATAACAAGATTTCACAGTAAAGTTGTTCATATACACAGTAAAATTTGAAAAGTACAACCTTTGTTACATGTACCAGAAAACTGAGACAGAGAGAAACTAGATATCTAAACAAAATGTGTCAGTGAAGACTTGCTGATCAAGTAATTCATTGACCTTGGAAAAACAATAACATCAAAATATATAATAAGTATTAGTAAAAGCAGGGCTTTGGCTGTTAACAAAATATTTACCAATAATCAAATGAGAAATCCAATTACATGACAATACATGGAAGTATAATTCCATAGTTCATGAACTAGGGATTGAACCCAGCAGCATTCTACCTCCAGGCAACACCACCAGCAGCCCCCTCCCCTTTTTAACATTTTTTGAAACAGGGTCTTGATAAGTTACTGAGGGCCTCTCCAAATTGCTGAGGCTGGCCTCGAACCTGCGATCCTTCTGTCTCAACCTCCCAAGTACTGGGATTGCAGGCGTGTACCACCACTCCTGGCTTACATTATATATTCTTGATATATATATATATATATTATATAATTTCATAATTGATATCCTGCTTCATAATTATATATAGGTAAATATGTGCATTAAATGAGATTAAAGTTATTTTGTTCATGTCTTTATTGCTTTTTTGTTGTTTTTCCACATCCCTTCTTTTCGCTCCTCTGCTGATTTGGAAGCTATACATTGTATTTCCTTTTGGAGGGTACTCTTAAATGTTTATTTATATAACATTTGTGTGGGGTGGGGACGTGCATGCATAAATATTGTTAACACTACTTTTTTCAGTATCTCTACCTTCCTCTCAAATATAAGGCCTTTATCACAATTTACCTATTCAGCCACTCCATCTACAATCTTGTTAATGTTTTCTATTTCTTTCTATATAAAAAATATTAATTACCTTAAATAATTGCATTTAATGGCTTCTTAAAATCGTCTTTTGGGCTCATTACAATTGTTTCCTGGATTCCATACTTCCACTTTCCATTCAATGTTATTAATACTTTTGTAATTTAGGAAGGGTCTCTAAGGGCTAAACTCTTTCTTGAGTATGTCTTGCTTTCTTTTTTTAGTTTTAACCCATTTTTGTGTAATAGATGAGCCACCTACAATTTTAATTTGGCAGGAATGTTCCTTCAGCCTTAAAGACATTGACCCTGTGTTCTCTAGCATCTGTGGTTTATGAGCAAACGTTTGCTACCAGTTTCAAGTTTCTTCCTTCCAATGTAGTTCTCCTTGGTAGCATCAGTAATTTTGTTTTTTTTTTTTATATTCAGAAATTTCAACATAATTCGTCTTGGTTTCAATTTATTTATCCTGTTTAATATTCATAATGTACTTTTGTTATGAGGACTCTTATCTTTCTTCGATTCAGCTATGACTTCTTTAATTATTATTTTTCTTCCATTCCTTTTTTCTGGTACTTCCATTAGACATGTTAAGAGAAGCTATACCTATTCTCCATGTCTCAATTTTTCTTTCACACATCATATCTTTATGTCACTCTGAGAAAACTCTTCAGTACCGTTTTCCAATTTGCTAATTCTACATCCAATCTAGAGTATAATCTATTTTTAGAATTTTTAATTTCAACATTCTTAAATTTTTACTTCTAAAAGCTTATTTTTCATGTCCACTCTTATTTATTTTGCCTATTTACATATTTTTGTTATTTATGTTCCTTTGAAGATTATTTATATTATAGTTTTTGTCCATATGTGTGTATGTGGAGAGAGAGAGACATACAGAGATTGATTAATCATAGGAACTGGCTCACACAATTAAAAAGAGAAGTTCCACAATCTGTTGCTTGCAAGTTGAAGGACCAGGAAAGCAAAGTGGTATAATTCATTCTGAGTCTGAAGGCTTGAAAACCAGAGCATTCATGTCCAAGGACAGGAGAAAGTAGATGTCCCAGCTCTAACAGAGAGCACATATTTGCCCTTTCTCTTCCTTTTTGTTCTATTCAGGCCCTTAAGAGATTGGTAATGGCTTTGATGTTCTTTACTCACTACTGATTCCAATGTTAATCTCTTCCCAAGACCCCCCCATAGACACATCCAGAAATAATGTTTAACCAGGTATCTGGACATCCCTTAGCCAGCACAGATGGTTTTCTGAGATTAAATTTCTTCACAAACTGTGGAAGTTGGTTATATATGATGGAAATTTGGTTTGTAGACTCATTTGGAATGGGAGGTTTTGGTTTTCTGTCTTCATTTTTTTCCCTCTCTCTCTCTCCTTTAGCTATATATTTGCTTTTTGTATTATATTTTACCAAGATTGTCTATGTGATCAAAATGGGTGGGATGGGAAAAAAATTTTTCATAAGTTAATTCTGTCTCATATGTCATCTTTTAGTTCATCTATAACAATATTGACGTACATTCCTCCAAATGCCACTGAGATTGCGTTCAAATAGTAACATTTAAAAAATTAATTTGGGAAGAATTGATATTACCAATTAGACTTCCCAACTAGAAACATGGACTGTGTGAATTTCCATTTAATCATGTCCTTTATTCTTTATTTCAGTCAACTTTTGTACTCATATGTCTTCTGGAATATTTAGCCCCATAGTACTCAACACATGATTCTTGATCAATATTACTGAATTAAAATTCCTACAATGTAGTCAAGATGCAGGAGCATTCAGTCTCGATGTGCTACTTCTCTTCAGTCCTACAAGATCTTTTATATAATTAATGCCACTCTTTATTTGTTTCTTGCCATCAAAGGTTACCCTGAGCAGTGCTTCAGGCTCTGTAAGACAGGAGTGTATTTCTCTCCCTCGCTATTTTGACAATTTAGATCTACATCTTCTTGGACCCATTTCCTTCAGTCATCTGTTTCCTTTTTTAAGGGCACTGCAAGGCCCAAGGCCAGAAACATATGGCCATCATCCAAGAACAGAATTGGTCTACAGGATAGAGCAGCAGCAGTTGTTGATGGAGAGCATGTGTGGGTGTGTGTTTGTGTGTATTTGTGCATGCTAGAGACACTTGCTTAGAAGTCTTTGGAGAGAGAAATCTTTTCTCATCATTGTTTAAGCTCTGCTTCCCCTACCTTGCAGTTTGTTGATTATAAAATATTTATTCTGAATGCTAATTATTTGAGAGGGGGGACTATAGCAATCTAATGAACAACTATGCCATTATGTTCCCATTTAATCCATTTAAATTTTATTGCAAATATGAGAATTAAAGCTTAGTATGATAAAGACAGGAATGTGTAGAACTGTGACCCTCTTTTATTTGGCTCTGTGTTTATTCAGCAGTGGGAACCTTCAAATGTTTACAGGTGTCAGCATGTTATATGCTTGAGCCTAATTAACTCTGTCAATTTTGATTTATTTATATCTTTGGATAAGAAATGTCACTTTGCCTACCAATCACCAAGGAAAAATACATTTAAAATATAAATATTTGTTCTGATATTTGCCAAAAGAAAATGTTTGGAAAATGGAATAGTTTCTGAATTATCTCTTGAAATGATAAATGATAAATAATATATACCCCATATAATATATATGTATGTACATGCATACACACACATATATTTTTTCCTTCAAAATAGAGATCATTCAATACTAGCAGTTTGTTGAAGCTGTTAGTTTCAAGTAGAAGCCTAAAGAAATGTTTTTCTTGGTCTGTTGGCCATTTCAGAACTTTGGAAATATAATGGTCAATTCACTGGAAAGAAATATCTGAGTCATTGGATATAGATGTGTGCTAATATTTATTTGTAGTCTTAATACTGGAACTCCAAAATATCCATATAATACTTATCTCTAGATCTCTGATTTAACTTGTTAATTAGAATTATAATGCTGTTAAATTTATTGCTAATTTTTTTTTTTTCTGTAGCTGGGCATGGTGGTGCATGCTTATAATCCCAGTACTTGGGAGGATCACAGGTTAGCGGCCAACCTCAGCATAGTGAGATCCTGTTTCAAAATAAAAAATAAAATGGGGCTAGGGGGATAGCTCAGTGGTAGAATACCCCTGGGTTCAATCCCCAATAACACACACACACACACACACACACAACACACACACACACGCTGTAACTTTTCCATTAAAAAAGGATAATTCTGTGCATGTACGCACAGGCACACACAGCACACACATGGATCATAAAGTTTAAACTGAATCAAAGTCTCTAGGGCAACAAAATTCCTGATGCTACAATAACAGCAACTAACACAAAATAAAACTACAAAATATCATTAGGCAGGAAAGACAGACAAATTACCTTGGGAAAAAATGTACTGCATAGATCATCTCTTGGAGTCACAAAATTGCCACAAAATAAAATATTTTTAATGAAGATAAAATATTTTAATGAAGCATTTTTAATTAAACTATAGCACTCCATGACCCCATTTAAAGAACTAAACACAGTATTTATAGATACTTCTCAAGAACTTTAAAAATAGATACCAATAAATATTCTTAAGTTCCACATCAAAACAAACATCCAAAGGTCCCATAGATTAAAGTGAGTTATTACAAGAAGCAAGTTCTGCAATGGTAGTCATTCCACGGTGATCACACTGTGCAGCACTTCAGCGGTCATGGGAAGGCAAACCAGAGATCCAGACCATTCCTTTTGCAGAACTAGGTTTTTGTAGTTTGCCACAAATCATTCAATTAAAACAAAAATTCTTGAATAATTACAAAAATAATCTGAGTCTTTGTTTATACTATTACGCCAAAGAAAATAGCGTTGCCCTGTGAAAATCATTAAAGCAGGAAGCAATAAGTATGCTATTATATTGGAAACTTTGGAAAGGCAGCAGTGTAATAATTAATCACAGAAAATTCCTACTTCAGAAATGAGCTTTCCACAAATGAAAAGAATACATTTAACCATATATCTTAATTATATCTTTCATTCTCAAAATCCAGAAACTATGTGAGCCATAGCTCTAGGTTCTGCAACGTTCCTTCAACATTCTTTCTGAGGATTTACATGGGTTTAATTTTTATTGAAATTAAATTTAATAAAACTCCTCATTTCAAAGTGTCAATGATTGGAATAGACACCGCAATACAAACCTTCTGTTCTTTGTCCAACTGTTCATCACTAAAGAATTTGATAGTAGCACCTTCTTCAAGTTGTCCCTGTCATTCTTAAATATCAACTTCCTTCATTGCAACTGTCATCTAACATCTTACCCAACCCTTTGTCCTTACTTACCACAGCATCCCAGTTAGTCCCAAGCACAGTACAAAAGGGAAGTGACAGGTAGGTTCTATGGGTTCAGAAAAGCACCCATGCTAGGTAGTGGGTTTCTAGAGGACAAGCTGAGTTACTGACTTTTAGAATGGCACCAATTTTCACAGACCTTTATTCCAAACTCTCACTCCCTCTGTAATATACCCAACAGGTCATATATAGCATTTAGCTGAACTAGTCCAACTCCAAGGAATTCATTATTTTTCATGACTATTTTGTTTTGAGTATTGAAGTGTATTATAAATGACCTTAATTCCATAATCCTAGACCTTCCTTCCTGTAATGTCCACTGATTGGGACTCCTAGATTTACATAAAGAAAAACTATCCTGTCTTCTCTAAAGCTGCACTAAAACTTCTGAAGATAACTGTGACATCTACCCATCTTCACGTTGCCTTTCCTCTCCAAGCTAAACTTGGCACGTTCTTCAATTTCATCCCCTTACCCTTTTCTGAATGTACTCCAATTTACCTATCACCCCCTTATAAAGTTGCTTCCAGAAGAAAATAAGTTTTAGACAGAATCAGGCCAATGAAAAATGATATTGGGCTACCACCTCCCTATTGTAAATCCTGTTCTTGTGCTTTTCGTTCCTTAATATGGAATTTGCTTTTTTGGTAAGTAATGTTAAATTGTTTCACTTTGAGTTCCCAGTTGACTAAAGTCCCTGGACTTTTTTTTAACCTGCTATGTTGTCAAGCTAGTCTTCTTAATCCACTATTTATCTTTTTGGATCAATATAAAGAAATTTTCTTTGCTTTCTTTTGCACTAAATTTAATTGTCAAAAATAGAAAAATACTTCAGTGTTAGATTCTACTAATTTAAGCATGTCAAGACAGCGATTTAAATTTTTCCCTTAAGTCTTTCCCATATGCTTAGTAGTAATCACAGCATAGTTACCATTTTGAATTATTTCACTTCTTATTATCTCATGAGTATCCATATTTCTTTGTGGATTCCAAATTTTTCATTCTTTTAAAATCTGCAAGAATTTTCATCAAGTTGATATAGTTTAAGCATTTCTAGTTTTTATTATTGTGAATAATCCTTCTTATTTCTTCGAAATAAATTCCTAGGATTATAAAGTTAAATGAGCCTCTGTAAGTATCTATAGTAGCCAGGTGTGGTGATACACACCTGTAACCCCAGTACTAGGGAGGCTGAGACAGGAGGATGGAAGATTCAAGCAATGTAGTGAGACTCTCAGCAACCTAGAAAGACCCTGTTTCAAAACAAAAAAAAGTTTTAAAAAGGGACTGGGGGTGTAGCTTGGAGGTAGAATGCCCCTGGGATCAATACCCACTACTGCTGCTACTACTACTACTACTACTACTACTACTACTCACACACACACACACACACACACACACACACACACAATCCATAGTATTATTGCCAATGTTTCCAAAATGGAAGGAGGTGCTTGTGCTAGGTTTTTCTTAACTCTTTAAGAATGATGATCCTACAAACTACCTCTAAACATTTAAGAACATCTTTATTTCCCTCAAGTAGAGGTGTGGACATTACACATATTTGGTTTAACTTCTTAATGTTAGAAAATGAAAAGCAGTTATGATCCTTCTCTACTTTATGCCAAGCATCTAGCAATATTATGCAAGCATCTGTTATAATCTGACATTGAATTATCTTTCCCAAGTAATTTCCTCCTACTCCCCTCTCTTCCTCCAGGCAGAGTGAATAACTTCCACCTGTGTGATACAGTAGTCTTTTGTATATGTGCCTGGGTAAAAGAGCATGAGTAAGACATACAACCGATCAAACGGTGTTTCATGATCATTGTCTACAAGTTTGTCTCTCACCTAAACTGTGAGGTTTCTAAGGGAAGGATGAGGTCTTCATTTTTCTGTCACTGGTACCCACAAGTGTACCTAACATAAAGAGTATGGGTTTTAGGAAGAAACAGAGAAACATATTTAGTCATTCTTATAAAAATAGTAAGTTATAATGCAGTTATAATGGTACTTTGCTATTTCTTATGATACATTCCATTATTATTATTATTATTATTATTATTATTGTGGAACTGGGGATTGAACCCAGGGGCATTCTACCTCTGAGCTACACCCCCAGCCCTATTTTTTATTCTTTATTTTGAAACAGGGTCTCACTAAGTTGCAGAGGGCCTAACTAAGTAGCTGAGGCTAGCTGCAAACCTGTGATCCTCCTGTCTCAGCCTCCCAGGTACTTGGATTACAAACGTGCACCACCACACACAGCTTCCATTAATTATTATTAAGGTTAAAAATCACCCATATTGTGATAGTCAGCTCTCGGTGTTCATGGGGGCTGATACCAGGATTTCCCACAGATACCAAAATTGGCAGATGCTCAAGTGCCTTATATAAAATAGCATAGTGTTCGCATATGATATACACATATCATTCCATATACTTTAAATCATCTCTTGAATATGTATGACACCTAATATGATGTAAATGATGTTAATGGTTATTAAACTGTATTGTTTAGAGAATGATATCAAGTAAAAATGTCTGTACAGTCTATATCTGTGGTTAGTATTAAGTATGTAGCACTTATTATTTTCCAAGTATTGTTCAAGTACTGTAGGAATTCTAGCCTGCCATGTAGCATTGAGAGAATCTATTGGTTTTTTCTTCATGATTGTTCTATTATTTCAAAGCTTAGAAAGTTGTCCAATTTGGAAAGATATTGGAACTGGGAGGTAGGCGTCACACTCTTCCTTTGAATTTTAATCTCATTAATTCACCTTTTAGGATTTGTCTGAACATAACTTGTATTCCTCAGTATTTCCACATCAACAAATTTATCATCTAAAACTTGATAGAAGTGTTTCTTGAACTTTCATTCAATTTACTGGACTCATAAATATTGTCAAATACAACATTGTTAACATTTACTTGAAGTCTCCTCTCTTATTTAAACACTTAGGGATCCATACATCTGTACTGCAATCCAGTCCACATTTCTCTCTCTAGTCTACTAGGTTGCCATAAGAGACTTCAGAACATGACTTTCTGAAATCCAGGAAGATTGTTTACACAGTTTTGCCTAATAAAACTATATCTACCTATCTATCTATCTATCTACCTATCTACCTATCTATCTATCTATCTATCATCATCATCATCATCATCTATCTATGTCATAGATTTACTCCATAAAACCATATTATTGTATGTATGTGTGGGGGGGGATACTGGGGATTGAACCCAGGGGCATTCTACCTCTGAGCTTCATTCCCAGTCCTATATTTTATTGTTTTTTATTTTTGAAGCAGGGTCTCAGTTGCTGAGACTGGCCTCAAACCTTCGATCCTCCTGTCTCAACCTCCCAAGTACTGGGACAGATATGCGCCACCAACATATTATAAAACCATAATTTTGTGATATACATATATATATATATGTATATATGTATATCATATATATATATGTATATCACAAAATTCCTAGGAGACATCTTTTCCTTTCTTAATGTATAAATATGTGTATTTTATTTTTATCTTAATTGTATTTCCCTTCCATGTTTAGAAGTTATAAATTTGATGTTGGATATTCCTAAATGGCTATTGATCTGCATTCCACCCTATTAGTCCCTGTAGGTTTGAGAAATAAGACTATCTGCTACCTAGATCTGAAGTTTCATAGCTTCTCAAAGTTCTTTCGAGTTGGTAAATTTCCTCAGGAGAACAATTATTATTTCAGAAAGTATAATTGATTATTTTATTTGATTCATCCAGTGTTTCTTTATCACTAGATGTGCATAAAAATAGCTTTCCAGTAAGTATTATAATGTCAGGATATAGATTTATTTTTAGTCATGAAGAAATAGTCTGAATTACTTTAAGAAGAATTCAGTAGAGACTTAAATTGTATTGCCTTCACCATTAAGTGATTTCAGTTGTTTATAAAGATACATCTCTTTCCATTCTTCCCCTGGAAGCTTCTGCCTTCCTATGAAGGACTCCCTCTACTTCTATCGCACAGCTTCATTGACCTTAAAATCAATTTCAGGAGAAACTGGAAGCACAAAGTTTCAGGTACATTTAACTAAGCATTCAGTGGTCCAATCAATTACAGAATTCAACTTCTATTTCAGACAGTATTTTGTATTACAAAATAAGTTGTCAATAGTTCAGATTTAACAAAAAATAGTTTCACAGTAATGATCTTAAAACTTGGAATAAAAGTATTGAAATGATTGCAAGTAAAAAATTCCACCCTGTCCAAGAACAAAGCATAGCAGAAATGGAACCCTTTCACCTCCCTATGAAATGTTTGACATTTCCCCTGTGCGATGGCCTTGCCTAGTTGAACCCATACAGACAAGTTTAAATTGGTGTCTCCCCTTAGAGAGTTCTCAAGATATTTTTCTCTAGTGTTCCACAGCTAAAACTGTTGGTTTAACCCTTCACCATTCAGAAAACTGAATCTAATACAGATTTCTATTTTAAGCTTATGTGCCCTTAGGGCCATGTTTACCTTGTTAGTTGAATAATCTCTCATTCCTTTGAGCAAGACTGAAAAGAATAAGCACTTTGTAATTAGAAAATTCAGTAACTGCTCCCATTGAATACTAGAAAGCATAAAATGAGAAAGCCAGCACTGTTTTTGGCTCCTTATACCAGTGTTTTTTCAATGATTCATTGGCAACACCAAGTGAATAACTGTTTCCTGGTATGAAAGGCAGCCTTTCACTTTAACATGTCCTCAAGCGTAAAATGTTCAATACGGACACTCTAGGTTTTAATTATCAAATACTATTTTAAAAGTTCATGCATTCTGTGAAATCTGGGCCATTTTCCTTCAAAATTTAATCATAAAAATAAACCTGCAATATATATGCAGTCACACACATTTGAGTTCAGGTCAGTAATGCTTCTAAATGGGCAATTGAAAGTGGGGTGTGGTGGCGCACACTTGTAATTCTAGTACCTGGGAGGCTGAAACAGGAGAATCACAGGTTCAAAGACAGCCTCAGCAAGTAGTGTGACTCTCAGCAACCTAATGAGACCCCATTTCTAAATAAAAATAAAATAGGGCTAGGGGGTAGCTCGGAGGTAGAATGCCTCTGAGTTCAACCCCCAGTGCCACAAAAATAATATTAAATAAATAAATAAATTGACACTTTTGCACCTTTAGATAAAGAATCAATTTAATTGTGGTGTTAACCCTCTATCTGTTGTGCCAGTTTGTTTTATTTTAATCCAGGTTGGCATCAAGCAAAGAAATAAAATGACATGTAGAGAGAAACATGTTTGTGGCCATTTTAGAAAATATTAATGGTTTCACACACACACACACACACACACACACACACACATATATATATATATATATATGAGTAGTGAGTACAAATGGAAAATGTTAAATACCCACATTGCAGTGATGAGTGAATTTGCTCTGTGACAGTGCAAATAGTTGACTAAACCAAATCTGCCCTTGGCTGTGTGCTAACAGAATCGTCACATGTCCATATACCATAATTAGTGACACTTCACATGCTCAGGCATCTTAGTGTAGAAAGCACATAAGCAAAAAAGTATTATCTAATGCACCAACAATTCAAATGCACATGTGATAAAATGGTTGCTTTTAGTATAAGCATGCATGTAATAAGATCTTTGGTATTTCTCAGTAGCAGGTGTTAGATATATAAATATATACCCAGAATTGTATATTTGGCCTCTGTTTGTTTCCTCTTCTATGTTACGTTTCTTTTATAAGCTCCTGACCTTATTGCTTATTCAAGAACAAGTTACCTGAAGTAACTGTCATGTTCTTTAGATCAGAATGACAAATGTACATTGTTATTTTGTGCTACTATGAAATCCATCCAGAATACTTCTTTTAAGATGGAGAAACTGTCTATTCTGAAATAGGTAGCTTTTTCTTCTGTAAGAAAGAACTCCATTTATTGAGTATTTTGAATATAGAATTCATTGCCTGGTACGCAATCTTCTAATTAAAAGCTCTATGAAAGTCACATTCTGTGCAGTATACATTTGACGAGTTACTTAATGACCCCGAGGCTCATCATCTGCTCTTGAAACAGGATGCCTGCATGCTTTTATTTTCTCTAGCCCATTTATAAAAGGCACTCTTTATTTTGCAAGATTGGACATATGCCAGATAATCCAATAGGCATGAGCTCATTTGTTTCATTGTTTTCTCATTTGTTTCATTTTGAAGAATTGGACTATTGCTTTACAAACTGTACTGTTATACTACATGCTTGGTGATTGATAACACTCCATCGATTTAACACTGCTATCTAAGTAAGCTCTGGCTTGAAAGCTCACACTAGGCTGTAAGTGCAGCAAGGGCAGGATCATGGCTCCTTGTTTGGTATATGTGCAACATCTAGGATAGAGTCAGTACATAGCAGATTATCAAGAAAGGTTTTTGGTTTCTATCTACTAGGGAAACTGGATGGCAGGGTCGATTGCAGTTGTAATTGGACCACTCAGCTCTGCCACCATTATAGGCTCTTCTGGGACTCTTCATTGGCCTGTGAAGGTAGGACTCAAGGGTTCCACCTCGGATTCCACCTTGGATTCCACCTCATATTGGAGGTAAACCATGACTTTCACTCGGCCTTTTATGGTTTCTGAACGGTGCAGACTCCTCTTAATGATATGGTAACTCAGACTGAATTAAAGTAGAACCTTCAGTTCTGACAAAACTATTTTCTCCATGTTGATCTATCTTAACATAGTTTATTGCTAACCTCAGAAAAGAGTAAACTTTTGGCTCTTACTACTTTTTCATCAAAATGATATTTGTAAATACATTTTTAATTATATAAGAAAATACTTTTATTTCAAAAAGCATGGGAAAATTTAGGATAGCATATGATCACAACCATTTTGGAATTATTAATACACTGGAAGGAAAGAAAGCAAAATAACCATTGATTATCTCTGGGTGATAAGGTGATTGTGAGTATTTTTCTTACTTCTTTCCTATATCTTACTTTTTTTTTCATGTGTGCTAGGGATTAACTCAGGGCCTCATGTATGCTAAGCATATGCTCTACCACTGAACTACACCCCCAGCCACAGTTGTGTTGTGTGTTACTGAGTATTGAACTCAGGGGCATTCTACCTCTTAGCTACATCCCCAGATCTATTTTATTCTATTTTATTATTTTGAAACAGGGTCTTGCTAAGTTGCCAAGGCTGGCCTCAAACTTGCAATCCTCCAGTCTCAGCTTTTCAAGTACTGGGATTACAAATGTGTACCACCACACCCAACTCACAATTGTTTTGGATTTTGGGTTTTTGGGTTTTTGTGTGTGAGCAAGCACGTGCACACTTACACATATGTTGCTAGGGATTGAACCCAGGGGCAGTCTACCTCCAAGCTATACCTCCAGCCCTACTTTATTTTTTATTTGAAAACAGGGTCTAACTAAGTTGCTTAAAGCCTTGCTAAATTGCTGAGGCTGGCTACAAACCTGCGATCCTTCTGTCTCAACCTCCCAAATACTGGGATTATAGGCATGTGCCACCATGCCCAGCTACAATTGTTTTTATAATAAACAGCTGCCATTTCTATTTTCCCATATCTTACAATTTTAAAAATAATAAACATCTACTATTTGTGTAATTTTTAAATGTTCATGTTTAAGCCGGGCGTGGTGGTGCACGCTTGTAAGCCCAGTACTTTGGGAGGCAGAGACCGGAGGATCCAGGTTCGCGGCCAGCCTCAGCTCGCTCTCTCTCTCTCTCTCTCTCTCTCTCACTCTCTCACTCTCTCCCTCTCTCCTTAATGAGGCCACCAGAATGGGTTAGAAAGGTGTGGACACATTCCCCAGTGAGTCCCAGAATATTTGAGTAGAGACACCCTAGAAAAGAGATTTCATATTTAACCACTCTAGGCAAGGAGAAGTCACCAATCATGCCAATCATGACTTAAACAGTAAGAGAAATATGACCTCATGCTAGAGAAGATGGTCTGGTGCCTATGCAGGTATAACCTAGTTCTTTTTTCTTTCTTTTCTTTTCTTCTTTTCTTTTCTTTTCTTTTCTTTTCTTTTCTTTCGTGTGTGTGGCACTGGGGATTGAACCCAAAGGGCATTCTACCTCTGAGCTACACCCCCAGCCCTTTTTTTGTTTTTGTTTTTGTTTTGAAACAGGATCTTGGTAGGTTGCTGAGGTCTCTCTAGGTTGCTGAGGCTGGGCTTGAACCTACAATCCTTCTGTCTCGACCTCCCAAGTACTGGGATTACAGATGTGTGCCACCATACCCAGCTCCTTCCTCTTATTGTTAGAAAGTTCTTTCCTATACAATCCTCTTCTCCAAGCTAACATTCCTCTCGTTTATAAGGAAAGAATTGTGCCCTCTGCTTCAAAAAACATATCCAGTCGCTTCGACTAATTATAAAGAAGAGACTAACCTTATGCTCCTAATGGGCTGCAGGAAGAGTCTGTAAATTATCAAAGTCCTATGAAATAGACTCAGCACACTTCTGAGGAGAGGGGCTTGAGTTGCTTCTCTCCTTACGTAGGCATCTGGGTTCCCACCTCCTGGTTTCAGTGAGATCTAATGAAGCCCTAGTCCCACCTGTGGGGAAGTCCAGCGCTGAGGCACAGCCATAGGTAAAGAGTGACAGTGTCTGCGAACACTGAGCCAGTGGAAGCATCCGACTCCTTTTTTGTTTGGTCAGACTGGCTTTTCTTTGTGGCGAGCAGAGGTTGAGCTCCTTCAAGATCCTCCCCCAGACTGCTGTGGCCCAGGCCATTCCTTTGTGTCATGTGCCAGGTGGGGAAGAGGAACGGACCCCATTTCTCTGACTTATCTTCAAACTAGGTAGCCTGCAGAATCCTAAAAGTACTGCTATTTTTATTTTGGTTGGTGTGGGGGGCATACAGATAAGTTTACTTTTTCACAGGTTTTTGAGGGCAAGAGAGGGCAGCCCTAGGTCTATAAAACCCCTCTGTTCTGCTCTTTCCGTCTTGTGACCACAGTCTCCCTCACCTGGGAATGTCTAGTGCAGCCCCTTAAAACTGAAGGCTGGAGCTGGTGTGGTTGCACACACCAGTAATCCCAGTACTTGGGAGACTGAGACAGAGGATTGCAGGTTCAAACCAGCCTCAGCAATTTAGCAAGATCCTGTTTCAAAACAAAAATGGAAAGGGCTGGGGGTAGCTCAGAGGCAGAATGTCCCTGGGTTTAATCCCTAGTACCACAGAAAAAGGAAGGCTGGGTTCTGATCTGCCAGAGTGCAGGTCACTGGTGGTTTCCAGGACTGTGTCAAGGGACATAGAGCCAGTGACCTCTTAGCAACTCAACATCGGGGGAAGCCCAAGCCCAAGCTAAGGGACTGGAGACCAGGAGTCTGGCTGAGCCTGCTGGTCAATGGAAAGGCAGAGCGGAGGAGAAGGAACCAGAGAACAGTGAGGGGTAAGGATGAATGGGCAGAGTGTGCAGTGTCCCCATGGCTTGGATCATTTCACCAGCAAATCTTTAAAACTGCAGGATTACACTTGATATGAATTATGCAAATGGATGGTAGCTCCTGAATTTGGGCTTTTGAACCCCCTCCAGCACACTGCAGGAAGCCAGCAGTCTTCCCACAGAACACAAAAGTGGCTGCTTCAGAAGCACATGCACCAAGCTGGGCATATAATCCCAGTACTTGGAGGATCACAGGTTCAATGCCAGCCTCAGCACTCAGCAAGGCTCTCAGCAACTTAGTGAGACCCTGTTTCAAAAAATAAAGGATAAAATAGGGCTGAGGGTGTAACTCAGAGGTAGAACACCCCTGGGTTCAATCCCCAGTACCCCACAACACACACACACACACACACACACACACACACACACACACACGAAGAGAAACTAAAGAAAAGAAAAGGAAAGGAAAGAAAAGAAAAGACAAAATACATCTACCAAGAATGTACTTCCTTCAAGGGTGAGTAACAAGTTCACTTGCCAAGCAGTTAGGGACTATCACTGCTTCCCACTCTGTGAAGTTTGGGCCTCCGCTTCTTCAGATGGAAGGATCCTGCCTGTGTGGAAGTATTTATGGGCCACTCCAATATTGCCCTTTCTTCCTGGTCTCTTGTGTTCCACTTAGTTTGTCTTCATATTTATGTTTCACTCTGCCCCTCGCCCCCTGATAAACTTTTTCTCTATTCTTATACTGTGATTCCTGAATTATTTCTTTCATCTTGTCAAAATGCACTTAATTCCTCCTAATAAAATGGAGACCAGTCTAACTCAGAGCACATGTAATTCCAAGCTAAAAGACAAGTCAGCCCACACCCAGAGGGTTACTGCTTACTCACGTCAGTCTCTGGGGATGGGATCCAGGAATCTCCCTTCTAGGCAAAACCGCCAGGTGAGTCTTGTGAACACTAGTGCGTGGAAACCCTTGCATCGACTCTGACCCCTTCCAGAGCAGGGACTCTGTGCTTCCCATCTTTGTCACCCAGTGCCCAGAATACGGTTTGATAAAAATCCCATGCTCAGTAAATGAGTGATGAATGAAGAACTAAACTAAAACAGCAATGATCAAGTTGAATAAATCATGAAGTACCATCATAGGCAAAATAGTAAAAAAGCAAATGTACTCAGCTTTTCAGCCTGTCATGTTTATGGCATTTTGTAATCCATTCATCTGATGATGGACACCAACACTTTCTAATATCTTGGCCCTAATCCCAAGGTGAAACTCAGATAATGAAAACATTAGGCTCCTTGCATGGTAAATTAAAGAGCTTTGAAAAAATTATTGGATAAAATAAAATATTTTATTTATAGCACTTGTTATAAATAAGAAAATGGATTCATTTTATTTTTTAATTGAAAATATTATATGTATTTTTTGTGTGCAACATGGATATGTATACATTACATATACTATGTATACATTGTGGGATAGCCAAACAGCTAAATTAATCTATTTTTTTTTTTTTGGTGGTACCGGGGATTGAACCCAGGGGATTCTACCTCTGAGCTACACCCCCAGCCCTATTTTTTATTCTTTATTTTGAAACAGGGTCTCACTAAGTTGCAGAGGGCCTCTCTAAGAAGCTGAGGCTGATCGTCCGGTCTCAGCCTCCTAAGCACTGGGATTACAAGCGTGCGCCACCATGCCTGGCTTAATCTATGTTTTATAAAACAAATTTTAAGCTAAAAAAATTTTCCTTTTAAAGATTACAAAGTGAGCCGGGTGTGGTAGTGCACGCTTGTAATCCCAGTACTTTGGGAGGCAGAGACCGGAGGATCCGGGTTCGCAGCCAGCCTCAGCTATCTCTCTCTCTCTCTCTCTCCCTGTCTCTCTCTCTCTCTCTCTCTCTCTACCTAGTGAGGCCCTCCACAACTTCGTGAGACCCGGTTTCAAAATAAAGTATAAAAAAATAGGGCCGGGGGTGTAGCGCGGAGGTAGAATGCCCCTGGGTTCAATCCCTGGTACCGTAAAAAAAAAAAAAAAAAAAAGATTACAAAGTGGAAATCTTTATCTTTAGTTTTAGTCACCAAATAATTTCCAAAATATGATTTATATTATTAAAATTATGTAAATATATAATGCTGTTCTATGTGCCTAATTTTTGTATCACTTTTTTCTGCAGAACAGGAAAATATGTGCTTTTTAAAAAATAAACCAGCTGGGTGTGGTGGTACATGTCTGTAATCCCAGTATTGGAAGGCTGAGATAGAAGGATCACAGGTTTGAGGACAGCCTCAGCAATATAGCAAGACTCTCAGCAACTTAGTGAGACCCTGTTTCAAAATAAAAAAACAAAAAGGTTGGGGTATAGCTCAGAGGTAGAATGTCCCTGGGTTCAATCCCCAGTACCAAAAATAAATAAATAATCCCCCCTAAATATAAGCAAGCTAAAATTTTCCCTTGACAAAAGATAGCTGTGAAGTAAGAATTATTGAGGCAGATTATATTCTATTACATTCAAACAATAGGCCAAAATCTAAGATAATAAGGAATTTATAGGTCAGTTAAAATGTTGACACAGTGTGAGATTACCAAGGGATTCCAGTGGAAGGAACAATCAAGGTAGCTTCTGGAATTCATTTCTTAAGTTTTCACAAAAAGGAGATTTTCCCTAGTATAAAATGACTTATAGATTGTTGTCCAAAAGGCAGGAGGATGTACTGGAAAAACATTCAACTATCTTTGACTCTGTAGTCCTTTCTTCTTACCTAATCTTCCTATCCTTGTAGTCCTGGTATTTCAAACTACATCATTAACTTATTTCTTTATATTACTATAGTGGAAAAGTATCCATTTAATTTAGCTTTGGTGATATTTTAGTACACTTAAGTCAATAATTTATTCTACTTGGAATAGGAACACATGGAGGTTTGGTCTCTCTGAGCATGGTTGAGGGCCTTCAGTTTCTGAACCTTTGACAGTGTTAGTTGACACAGGTTAATTTTCTCCTTTTTAAAATTACTATAAGCCAAATAGGACTTAGATGTGTAGAGAAACTTTTAACAGAATGTTTTATACCTCAATTTTTATTTTCTTCCACCTCCCATAGCAATAAATCCTATGAGGAAAGCAACATCCAGTGGTTAAAGGGCTAGGGAAAGGGACGTGTGATTGTCAAAGGGCTAGGAAAAGGGACACATACATAGCTGAGACTAACATTTCCAGGCTGAAAATGTTCAATACAAGTAAAAACAAACAAACAAAACCACAAATCTTTTTTATCTTGCTAAGGAAAAAAGGGGGGAAAGAAAATGAAATAGAGAGCAGAAATACATACCTGGCAATTTCCACAATGAGCATGGTGATGGTTTCTTTACTCACTAGGTCAGTTGTGTATAAAATGACTTGCAGGGGTGACGGGGTGCCACCATAGCATGGCCCTGCAGTCCTTGCACCCCATGTTCCACCGTCACAGAGCTGACAGGGGCTGATGGGGACATTGTGGAAAGCACTGATAACAAGGATATGAGTAAGATATTGTGGGAATATGGAGGCCGGGCATCCAGTGAGCTTGTGAATGGATGGTGGCAGGGGCTGAGGGCCACAGATGTATATCCTGCTTGGATATATCCACAAGAATTCTATGGAGAGTTTTAAACAGAAGGGCATGATCAGCACTATCTCTTGGAAAATTCACTTTAGCCATGGTACAGCAGGTTTGGAGAGGAGTAAACGTGGAAATGGAGGGTGGATTAAGAGGCAACCCGGGAGAGAAATGGTGAGAGGCTGAGATAAGACAGAGACAGGTGGGACATGAAATGGTGCAGAAGGGAAAGTATTCAGGAGGCATTAGGGAGATGGCAGAGTGCCTGTGGGGGCCAGGGAGGGGCAGGAGTCCAGAATAGAGTCAGCTGCTCTGCTCTGGACAACTGGTTTCCTTCAGGTCAGTGGTCTTGTGGACATATCACTTGTGCAGAAAATTTTCATTTCAGTACTAGTCACTTGAAAATGTCTTTGTACAACTGAGCCTCAAAATCCCCTACTTCTGTGTCAGGATAGGTTAGATTATTCTGCCAAAGCAAAGCACGGAAAGTTTCAGGGGCTTAAATAAAGGGTAATTCTTCAATCGTGCTATATATCCCCCATGAGTAGCTGGGACCTCCGTGTCATCTTCACTCAGGGACTGGGTAATAGATCAGCTGCCACCTGAACTACTTCAAGATTCTGTGGCAAATAGAAAGAGAAAGGTGCTGATCGTGTAGTGTTTCTTAACGCTTCTTCCTAGAGGTGGTATATCCTATATCTATTCACAGTTCATGAGCCATGGTCATATGACCAAACCCAACTTCAAGAGGGCAGGGAAGTGCACTCCTACCACACGCCTAAAAGGGAAAAAGCAGAATGTTTGGAGAAGAGCCCTAGTGGCTACGCTTCCCAGTCCATACTCATCCTAAGGGGATTCACTGCCAGTTCCATAAATGAATTCACGAGAAGAATATACTCTAAGAGAGTTGTCTAAAGACCTTAAAGATCTTTCAGTCTTGGCCATTTAACTTGATAGAAATAATAAGTTCAATAGGGAAAGAATACTTTTAATTTTTATTTTCCCACCCTAATCTTGAGCATATTCTATCTTCAACCTAGCAACATGGATCTTACTCCATTTGATCATTCAACCAATATTGAGTATCTACCATGTGCCAGGTATTGGACTATTATAAAAACAAGGCAAACATCAGACAACATCTCTATCATCAAGGAACTCAGTATCTGTCAGCAAAGATAGAAATTAATTAGAAGAACCATTATTTACTTACAATTATAATAACTTAGAAGGCACCTAGGTCGTGGAATGAGAATTGTATGAAAAGGGCATAGTAGAGTAATCAGCTAGTTGAGAAGTTGATCTGGGGACTGTAGGCAGAGAGAAATGCTTGTGGGAAAGTCAAAAGGTGGGAAAATAATTGGTACTCGTGTAGGAACTGAAATAAATCCAGTATGGCTGCTGCAGTGTAAGCAAGAGAGAGGCAGAGGGCTGGCAACTGAGGCAGGGGCAAGATCACGGAGAATATCAGGACAAGTGAAGGCATTAACACATAAAGCTAAACGCTATAGGAAGTCATTGGAGCATTTTAGGCAGGAGGGGAATGACATTAGCCATGTACGTATATGTGGGCTGTTCAAAAGGAAATTTACAAGAGCAATTATCAATGTATTGTGCACAAGAGTGGCTCATTCCTTCATTCTCTTCAAATCTTTACTCAAATGTCTCTCCTCCATGAGCTCCCACCTTTGACCATCTTCCCCCAAAAGACATCCCCACATCCCACAACAGTCTCCAGATCCTGCTTACTCCTCTTTTACCAGAGCATTTGTCATTTTCCAACATTTTAGATATTTACTTATTTATTAGCTTGTTGTCTGTCTCCTCTTGCTAGATAGAATGTAAGGTCCACTATGGCAAGACCTTTTATTTCCTAGAAATTGCCTGGCACATGGGTGTTCAACAAACATCTGTTTAATTAAGTGGCATGTCACATTATATTGAAAAATGGTTTATCTATCAGTGTTTATGATTTAATACTCTTATTTTCAAATAGCTGTTTCCCAACTACATGGTCCTTAGGCAAAGCATACACTGTGATTTAATTCTTTAATGTGACAATTGTTCCTGCCGCAGAAATTCATCATCTACTCACAAAGCTTTTAGAAAAAAAAGTTTTTAGTTGATAAAATATCAAAGCTTTGAGCAAATCTGGGAAAGAAAAGATGATTAAACTTGGTCAGGAATCACGAGTCACAGTGTCAGCTTAACATTTTAAAGTTGCTACCTCTACCCATCAAAATGTACTGCTATGCTAACAAAATTATATCATTTTCACAAAATAGCAGTGATTAACGCTTTAAGTCTACTTTTTTAAACAATTATTATAGCCTTATTTGAAGATGTTTTAAGAAATAATAAGAAGTTGGCAAATTACAGCTTGAAACAATGTCTAGAATTCTTTGGAGAAAGGCCATTCTATTTGCAAAAGTGTCAGCCAGTCTTCTTTAATTTCTCTGTGTATCTGAACTTGTACAATCAGTGGTTCCTGGTTTATTTCAGAAATTACATTTTATAAAATAATCTCCATTGCTAATGTTACTACCTATAATTTCTTGTTAAACTCATTTATTAAGCATCTAGTATGTTCTAGGTACTGTGCTAGATATTGATCCATTTATTTGTTGGTTCACTCAAACTTGTATTTATCTGTACTGAGGAGAGGCACAGATTTTAAGAGGCAAAATCAGATTGGGTAGTTGCATAGTCAGGAAATTAATTTATCTATTAAAATTGAAAAGGCTTGCCAGGCGTGGTAGCACACGCTTGTAATCCCAGTACTTTGGGAGGCGGAGACCAGAGGATCCGGGTTCGCGGCCAG
>PVJS01022793.1:0-30200 GCA_004027185.1 Glis glis | reverse complement strand
GATCGGAGCAACCACTAATTCAGTCCCAGTCCAAGACGTGAAGATCAGGAAGCTCTTCGCAGAAACGATGGTGAAGTTTCAGTTCCAAGAGCTGGAGGCCGAGAAGATCAAGAAGCTCTTCAGAGAAAGGCGAAGCCGGCGGCCGACGATCTCAGGCGAGAGCAGATGCGTTTTCCTCGGAAAGAGTCGCACGCACTCTATGCGGCTTCTCCCTCTTTATCTAAGTCCGCACCTATCAGAATCCTGCTGCCTACATTCAGGGCAGGGCTTTCTGTTTAATCTGCTGTTACACACCCAAAATCACATAATCTTGGGTGTGTCATGATCAGGTCAAGTTGACAACCTAGACTGACTATCACACGTGGCTAGAATAACGGAACAATCTTAAGGAAGCTGTCTGGTTCAGTGACCTTTTGTGGCAGGAACCACGGAATAATTACTAGGGAGCTGCTTAAAGCAGCAACCATCCGTGGCGGGACTACAGAGCAAATAGCATCCACCAGAGCACCGCAATAATGGGGTAATTAATTTTAGTTGATTTTTATACATGGGGTCTAATTTCATTCTTCCTCATGTGAATACTAAGCTTTCTCAACCCTGTTTGTTGAAGAGACTGTTTTTACCCTTTCCTGTGTTCTTGGCACCCTTGTTGAAGATCAGTTGACCATAGAGTCTGGATTTATTTCCAGACTCTATTCTGTTCCATTGGTCTATTTGTCTCTTTTGATGACAGTACTGTACTTTTGTTGTGGTGGTGCTCTTGCTGGTAGTGGGAATCAAACATAGAGTCACAGGCATGCTAGGCGAGTAAGTGCCCTACCACTGAGCTACATCCCCAGCTCAATACTGTTTTGATTACTGTAGCTTTGTAATCTATTTTGAAATCAGGAAGTATGATGCCTCCAGCTTAGTTCTTCTTTCCCGAGATTTCTTTGGATTTATGTGGGTTTTTTTGTGGTTCCATATAAATTTCACAATTGTTATTTCTATTTCTAGCATAATGTCATTGGGATTTTCATAGGAACTGCATTGACTCTGTAGATCAATCTGCGTAGTGTATACATTTTGACAATATTAATTCTTCCAATCCATGAACACATAATATCCTTGCATTTATCTGTGTCTTTAATAAATGGATTTTGATGGATGGAAATTTCCTTCCCACTTGCATGGAGATGCAAAAAGTCCTGTTAAAAATCTAGTTCGAGCTTGGAAAATATATCATCTGCAAATTTTTGTGGAGATGGAAATCTTGCTTCTTTTTTAAACTTTAGTAGCACAGGAAGCATATTAAGCAGCTTGGCATTGCTGGTGAGGGAAGCAGCACTAGTTGTTAAAATGACTTTACTACAGTCTAAGGTTTTCATGTAAGCACAGTTTGCCTTGTGATTGCATATAGAGAAACATGATCAAGTCTGCAGGAAAAGCAAATTTTCAAAGCGACTCATGTTCAATAATAGTAATTGAGAAGGCTTTTCTTATTTCAAGAAAACGTCAGCCTCAGGCCAGTGTTCAAAAATTGCAAGGCAGGCATGGTGGCACATGCCTATAATCCCAGTACTTGGGAGGCTGAGACAGGAGGAGTGCAGGTTCAAGGACAGCCTCAGCAAGTAGTGAAACTCTCATCAACCTAGTGAGACCCTGTTTCAAATTAAAAATAAAATAGGGCTGGGGGTGTAGCTCAGAGGTAGAATGCCTCTGGGTTCAATCCCCAGTACCACACGCACACACGCAAATTGCAACCAAGAGCCAGGTGCAGTGGCACACACCTAGCGACCCAGCTACTCAGCAACCTGAAGCAGGAGGATCACAAGTTCAAGGCCAGCCTTAGCAGTTTAGTGAGACCCTGTCTCAAAATAAAAAATAAATGGGCTTGGGATGTAGTTCAGTGGAAGAGTACCCCTGGGTACAATTCCAAGTACCACAAACAGATAAATGACAATTGCAATCACACTTTACCACTGCTAAGCCGTCAAACTGCTGTGTAATAGAACAAATAGAATATTCCAGATATTCGATTTTTGACAAAAGTTGACAGAACTGATCATCAGTAACTCCACCAGAGTAAATAAAGTTCATCACTGAAACTGTTGGTTCAAAACCACACAAAGAGCTGGGCACAGTGGCACATGCCTGTAATCACAGTACTTGGGAGGCTCTTATAGGAGCATTGCAGGTTCCGGGCCACAATTTAGCAAGACCCTCAGCAACTTAGTGGGACTTTGTTTCAAAATAAAAAATAAAAAAGAAGCTGGGGGTGTAGCTCCGAGGTATAACACTCCTGTGTTTAATACCCAGTACAAAGCACACACACATCAACAAATTTAAACACTTTATGCAAATTACCTGCTGATGATTAGCACAATGAATAAGTATGGACTTTTTTTACAAACTTTATTTACATTTATTTACTTATGTTTTTGCAAGCTTTATTTACCCAACTAAGCCTTTTCTGCTCCACACATATTTTTATCACCATCAGTTATAATCCAAGATACACCCCCAGCCCTTTTTATATTTTATTTTGAAACAGGGTCTCACTAAGTTGCTGAGGGCATTGCTAAGTTGCTGAGGCTGGTCTCAAACCTGTGATCCTCCTTTCTCAGCCTCCCAAGTACTAGAATTATAGGCGTGCATCACATTAGTGTTTTTTTTTAACTTCTCTGAAAATACACTCACCCAAAGTTGCTCTACACAGAAAGTAGACTCGTTAGTCACTTCAAACTCAACATATACTCCTTAAATAGATAATAGCTAAGCAGTGTTGGTAATATCTGTCCACTCATCAAGAGCTAAGAGGGGAACCACTTAAAATCGTTGACTTTGTTTTTTAATTGACTATCGATGTCTTCGCCTCTTCATGCAACAGTTCTCACTGAAAGGCCAATAGTCTGAAACAAGTTGCTTTTCTCTGGAAACATTTCTTTAGCTGCAATCAAACATGATTTAATTAGCTCACCTTCAGTAAACAGCTTTCCTTGCTTGGAAAACAAAAGGAGTCCCTCAGAAATTTACTTGATTTCTGTTCTTTCATTTCTTATTTTTGTGAAAAAGTGCTGCTGTGATGAGATATTTATTCTATTATAAATTTTTGTATCTTTTTCCATCCATCACCTTCCTTTGAGTTGGGAATATTTTGATGAACATGAGTATAGTGATGAATTTTACAATCTTTCTCTCAGGTATAGATCACTACACAATAAACACATACTTTGCCATCTGATGTTTTTTGTTTTGTTTTGTTTGTATTGGGGACTGAACCCAGGGGCATTCTACCTCTGAGCTATACCCCAAGCCCTTTTTTATTTTTATTTTTTATTTTGAAACAGGGTCTCACTAAGTTGTAGAGGGCCTTGCTAAGTTGCTGAGCTGGCCAGGAACCTGGGATCCTCCTGTCTCAGCCTCCCAAATACTGGGATTACAAGCCTGCGCTACCATGTCCAACTGCCACCTAATTTGATAAGAAAACAATTCACACCCCACTGTGCCTTAAAAGCAAGTTCAAGCTCGTCATAGGGGTGCAGCCTGTAATCTCAGTACTTGGGAGGCTGAGACAGGAGAATCACAGGTTCCTGGCCAGCTCAGCAACTTAGCGAGGCCCTCAGGAACTAAGTGACACCCTGTTTCAAAATATAAAATAAAATGGGACTGGGGTTGTAATGCATAGGTAGAACGCCCCTGGGTTCCATCCTCAGTACCACACAGACACAAAAAAAGTTCATTTCTTCTATTGTAGTTAGTACTACTGTTGCTAGAGATTGAACCCAGGTCCTCCCACATCATTTTTCTCTTCTTTTCATGACTTGACATAATGGCTGTGCACTGTTTTTGTTGTTGTTTTGTTTTGTGGTACTGGAGATTGAACCCAGGGGCATTCTAAGCTACACCACAGACCTATTATATATATATATATGTGTGTGTGTGTGTGTGTGTGTGTGTGTGTGTGTGTGTATGTATATTTATTTATTTTGCGGTACTGGAGATTGAACCCAGGGGCATTCTACCTCCAAGCTACACCCCAGCCCAATTTTTTATTCTTTATTTTGAAACAGGGTTTCACTGAGTTGCGGAGGGCCTCACTAAGTAGCTGAGGCTGGCCATGAACCCGAATCCTCCTGTCTCAGCCTCCCAAGTACTGGGATTACAAGGGTGCACCACCACACCCGGACTTATTTTTTTATTTTGAATCAAGGTCTTGCTAGGTTGATGAGAGTTTCACTACTTGCTGAGGCTGTCCTCAAACCTGTGATCTTCCTGTCTCAGCCTCCCAAGTACTAGGATTACACCCCACCTGGCTGTATTTTATTTTTTAATGTAAAAAAAACATTCCTGGCCTGTAAAATCATGTGGGAATTGAGATGTATTATAAGGCAATTTTGGCCGTTTTTTTCTTTTCTTTCTTTTTTTTTTTTGGCGTGTGTGTGTGTATGCGTGTGTGTGTTACTGGGGATTGAACCCAGGGGGCATTCTCCCTCCAAGCTACACCCCCAGCACCCTTTTTTATTTATTTATTTATTTATTTATTTATTTATTTTAAAACAGGTTCTGGCTAGATTGCTGACAGTCTCTCTACATTCCTGACGCTGTCCTTGAACCTGCAATCCTCCTGTCTCAGCTTCCCAAGTACTGGGATTATAGGCATGGGCCACCACGCCCGGCTTGCCTCTCTTGTTTCTCTTGGACACACACTTTCCCAGACTCCCTTACAGCAAGATATGGCTATATGGCCTATGATTCAGTGCTGGCCTATGAGACTTATAGAACAGATTTCTAGATTTTGTGTGTGTGTGTGTGTGTGTGTGTGTGTGTGTGTGTGGTACTGGGGATTGAACCCAGAGGATTCTACCCCCAAGCTACTACACCCCCAGCCCTATTTTTTGTTCTTTATTTTGAAACAGGGTCTCACTAAGTTGCAGAGGGCCTCACTAAGCAGCTGAGGATGGCCGCGAACCCAGATCCTCCTGTCTCAGCCTCCCAAGTACTGGGATTACAAGCGTGCGCCACCACTCCCAGTTTTAGATTTTTTTTATATATATAATATATATACACCAGAAAAAGAGGGCCTTACAAGAAAGAAGTAAATTGTTCTTGATTCCGGCTTTTGCATTTTTGGAGAATGTGTACGTGAGCAACAATTGGTTCTGTTACTGCTTCCCTCAGAGTGATTTTGCCTCCAACCCAGCTTATCTAACCTCAGCGTCTGATGCAAACTCTTACCAGAGACACTTACATAAGTAGGTATGGGGGACTCAAGAGACCAAACAGCGGCGGCTGCAGCAGCTGCAGCGGCGCCATCTTGGCAGGACTTTACTGGTGGCTACCAGCATTGTGGCTTCCACACAATAGGTCGCTGTAGAAGCCAGCGACCTGCTGTGAATCCAACAGCTGCAGAATAGCAGCAGTGAAGGCGAGCAGAAACTCGCTCCACGCGCGACACAGACCCAAACTACTGCGTTGGCAGAAACCGCAGCAGTGCCATCTTGGTCAGACCACACTGACAGCAACGAGCATTGCAGCTTCTGAAGGCCACCAACAAGTAAGCCAGGGAGCTCTTCTAAAACCAGCATTGCAGAGCATCAGCGACGGATGCGAGGAACAGTTCGATCCACACTCAGCAGAGTCCCCAGGGCCCGGAAGCCTGACCAGAACCTGTGGCAGCGACTGAACCCCCCACCAGGGATTAAGAGCAGGACTCAAGGAGACCATAAGTCAACAAGCCACCCCAGGGGGAGACCACCCAGCGTGGCCACAGGGACTCGCAGGGTCTGAGACGGTGCAGATTGCCCCCGTGGAGGCAGGAGTGGGGTCTGCTGTGGGACATAGTAGAGGCATGGATAAGTAGACAGTCCCTGGCGACATTTGGGTGGGACAGACTTGCAGCCCACAGGTCACAGCACCCTTATAGAGTCCCTGGGGACCGCCACAGGACATACAGCTGTGGTACCTTGGGAAAATTGGACCAAACCAGCCCTCTCTGTGGAAAACATGGAGTGCCGTGTTTGCACAGAATCGGGGGGAAAGCAACACCTGCTGCTTCTGTAGGCAAAGAGAGACACAAGCCCGGGGCACCCTGCTGGTGACACCTGCCATAGGTGTAGACAGAGAGAGACATAGGGACATCCGAAGTAGAGACTGCAGAGACACACGCTAGCAGTGAGAGGGGCATTACCGGCACTGGTCACTTGCACAGGTAGTGAGAGGCACCAGGCAAGGGTCCCAATCACTAAAGGAGACCAAGAATTGGGCCTGTAAATGGACATTATACCAAGCAAGTGAGAATAACCATTCAGTAAAGACTATTCACCTTTAAGGCTCACCTACCAGCAACTATCTACCTCCAGGATAAGAAACTATAAAGGGAGAGGGATTACACAAAGGATACCTACAGAGTGAGAGAGAGAGAGCTACCAAAAGCATCAAAGGTATAAACATAAGACACCTGAAATCATGAAAAGGAAGAATAGCAAAGAAACAATGAGGCCCCACAATCACACAACAACAGAACCGGCCAACTCAGAAGTACAAAGATTGCCAGAAGGACAATTCAGAACTTCAATAGAGGAGATGATACAAGATTTCCAAAAAGAATTCAGAGAGAGCCTGAAAGGAATGAAGGATCAAATAAGCAAAGAATCCAACACCCTGAACAGGAATGAAAAAGAAGCTCTGAAGGAAGTGAAGGATGCAATAATTGAAATGAAGGCATCAATACAGACCATCAACAATAGACTAGACCACATGGAAAACAGAATCACGCTCTTAGAAGATGACCTCTCCAAAAATTAACATAGTATATAAATTAGAAAAAATTCAAAAGCATGAATTCGACATTGAAGAGATCTCAGCCAGTCTTAAAAGAGCAAACCGAAGAATAATAGGCATAAAAGAGGGATTAGAAGCTGAAACGAAAGGAATCAATAATCTATTCAGAGACATAATATTAGAAAATTTCCAAGCCGGGCGTGGTGGCGCACGCTTGTAATCCCAGTACTTTGGGAGGCAGAGACCAGAGGATCCGGGTTCGCGGCCAGCCTCAGCTCTCTCTCTCTCTCTCTCTCTCCCCCTGTCTCTCTCGTTCTCTCTCTCTACCTAGTGAGGCCCTCCGAAACTTCGTGAGACCTGGTTTCAAAATAAAGTATAAAAAATAGGGCCGGGGGTGTAGCGCAGAGGTAGAACGCCCCTGGGTTCAATCCCCAGTAGCGCAAAAAAAAAAAAGAAAATTTCCAAACATAGAAAGAGAGGTAGACAGGTACAGTAAACATAGAACCCCCAATAGACAGGATCAGAGAAAAGGTTCACCACGCCACATAATAATCAAACTGACTAATGTAAAGGCCAAGGATAGAATCTTAAAGGCAGCGAGAGTAAAAGGGCAAGTAACATTCAGAGGCAAACCAATAAGAATCATTCCAGACCTTCCAGACCAAGTCATGAAAGCCAGGAAGGCCTGGAGCAACATATTCCAAACTCTGAAAGAAAATAACTTCCAGCCAAGATTTGTCTACCCAGCAAAGATATCTATCAAATTTTATGGAGAAATAAAAACTTTCCATGACAAACAGAAGCTGAAAGACTTTATGTATTCTAAACCAGCACTAGAGAAAATGCTCAAAGAGATTAATTACAAAGAAGAAATAATAAGGAAACACCAGAACCACAGAAACAGTGATTTACATCAAACAAACAACTAGCCAAAGAACAAACACTACCTCAAACAGAAATTAAAACTCAAAATGTTAGGAATGAAAACCCATCTCTCAATAACAATGCTGAATGTAAATGGCCTCAACTCCCCAATCAAAGACGTAAGGTGGCAAAATGGATTAAAAATCACAATCCATCTATATGCTGCCTGCAAGAAACACACCTTACAAGTAAATATACGCACAAAGTAAAGGTGAAGGGGTGGAGCAAGGTAATCCATGCTAACGGAACTCGAAAACAAGCAGGAGTAGCAATTATGATATCAGACAAATTAGACTTCAAATCTAAACTTATCAGAAGAGACAAAGAACATCATTTCTTACTGGTAAAAGGAACAATCCAACAAGAGGATATAACAATAGCCGACATTTATGCCCCAAACATAGGTGTAGCCACTCTCATAAAAGAAACTCTTCGCGACATTAAATCACACATAGATCCCAATACAATAATATTGGGAGACTTCAACATCCCTCTCACACACCACTAGATTGATCTTCAAGACAAAAGGTCAGTAAAGATGCCTCAGACCTAAGGAACACCATAAACCAAATGGACCTAGTAGACACATACACAATATTCCACCCAACTATAGCTGAATTCACATTTTTTTCAGCTGCTCATGGAACTTTCTCTAAAATAGACCATATCCTAGGCCACAAAGTGAGTACTAGCAAGTTCAAAAAATGTGACATAATCCCTTGTGTCTTTTCAGACCATAATGGAATGAAACTAGAAATCAACTATAAGAAGACCCAGAGAAACCTCATAAACACGTGGAGACTGAATACCACACTGCTGAATGAGGAATGGGTGAAAGAAGAAATAACGGGAGAAATCAAGAAATTCCTAGAAACAAATGAAAACAGAGACGCAACATATCAAAATTTCTGGGACACCCTGAAGCAATATTAAGAGGAAAATTCATAGCACTCAGTGCCCACATGAGAAGAACAGAAAATCACCAAAAAATAACCTAATGACACACCTCATAGCCCTTGAAAAACAGGAACAGTCTAACCTCAAAGCCAGTAGAAGACAGGAAATTATTAAAATCAGAGCAGAAATCAACGAAGTAGAGAATAAAAAAAATACAAAAAATAAACAAAACCAAAAGCTGGTTCCTTGAAAAAATAAACTAGATAGATAAACCACTAGCCAACCTAACCAAAAGAAAGAGAGAATCAACCCAAATTACTAAAATAAGAGATGAAAAAGGTGATATTACCACCGACAGCATGGAAATCCAGAAGATAATCACAAACTACTTTGAAAAACTATACTCCAACAAAATGGAAAACCTAGAAGAAATTGAGAAATTTCTAGACACGTACAACCTTCCTACATTGAATCAAGAAGATATAGAAAATTTAAATTGACCAATAACAATTAAAGAGATTGAAGCAGCAATAAAAGGCCTACCATCAAAAAAATGCCAAGGTCCAGATGGTTTCCCAGGGGAATTTTATAAAACCTTTATAGAAGAACTAATCCCAATACTCCTCAATCTATTCTGTGAAATAGAAAGAAACAGGACTTTCCCAAACACATTCTATGAAGCCAACATCACACTAATACCAAAACCAAACAAAGACAGCTCAAGAAAAGAAAACTACAGACCTACATCGTTGATGAACTTAGATGCAAAACTTCTAAACAAAATACTAGCAACGCACATTCAAAACTGCATCACGAAAATCATACATCATGACCAAGTCAGGTTCATCCCAGGGATGCAAGGTGGTTCAACATACGAAAAACAATCCATGTAATCCACCACATAAACAGAACTAAAGACAAAAATCACATGATCATTTCAATAGATGCTGAAAAAGCATTTGACAAAATCCAACGCCCATTCATGATAAAAACACTGCAGAGAATTGGAATACAAGGAACATACCTCAACATCATAAAGGCAATATACAATAGGCCCACAGCCAACATCATACTGAATGGGGAAAAACCTCGAGAGTTCCCTTTAAAAACAGGAGCAAGACAAGGATGTCTCTGTCACCACTCTTTTTCAATATAGTGCTTGAGACTCTAGCCAGAGCACTAAGGCAAAAGAAGGAAATAAAAGGAGTACAAATAGGAAAGGAGAAACTGAAACTATCTCTATTTGCAGATGACATGACATTGTACTTAGTAGATCCAACAAACTCAACTAAAAGGCTCATAGAACTGATCAACAAATTCAGCAAAGTGTCTCGATACAAAATCAATCTTAAAAAATCAGAAGCTTTTCTGTATGCCAACCATCAATCCATTGAAAAAGAAATTCATAAGACATTTCCACTCATGGTATCCCCCAAAACAACAAAATACTTGGGAATAAACCTAATCAAGGAGGTAAAAGACCTCTACAAGGAAAACTATAAAACACTGAAAAAAGAAATTGAAGAGGATCTCAGAAGATGGAAAGATCTCCCATGCTCTTGGGTAGGCAGAATAAATATCATCAAAATGGCCATTTTTCCAAAAGTGCTCTACAGATTCAATGCAATACCCATTAAATAACCAAAGTCATTCTTCACTGATATAGAAAAATCTGTCCTTAAATTCATTTGGAACAACAAAAAACCCAGAATAGCCAAAGTAGTTCTCAGCAACAAGAACCATGCAGGAGGCATCACAATACCTGACTTCAAACTATACTACAAAGCCATAGTAAAAAGAACAGCATGGTATCGGCACAAAAGCAGACACATAGACCAATGGAGCAGAATAGAAGACTCTGAAACAAACCCACACACCTATAGCCAATTGATTTTTGACAAAGGGGCTAAAAACACCCGCTGGAAAAAAGATAGCCTCTTCAACAAATGGTGCTGGCAAAACTGGCTAACCATATGCAGAAAAATAGAAATAAACCCCACTTTCTCACCTTATTCAAGAGTCAATTCAAGATGGATCAAAGACCTAGAAATCAGACCAGAGACCTTGTAGCTACTTGAAGAGGGCATAGGCCCAACACATTAACACATAGGCACAGGTAAAGGCTTCCTCAACAAGACCCCAAAGGCACAGGAAATTAAAATGAGGATCTATACATGGGATTGCATTAAACTGAAGAGCTTTTGTGCAGCAAAAGAAACAATCAAGAACCTCAACAGAGAGCCGACAGAATGGAGAAGATTTTTGCCAGCTACTCCTCTGATAGAGGACTCATATCTAGAATATACAGAGAACTTAAAAAAAATCACCACTAAGAAAACAAATAACCCAATCAAAAACTGGGCAAATGAGCTAAATAGACACTTCACAGAAGAAGAAATACAAATGGCCAATAAATGTATGAAAAAATGTTCCACATCATTAGCAATCAGAGAGATGCAAATCAAAACTACCCTGAGATTTCACCTAACCCCAATTAGAATGGCAATCATTAAAAACACAAACAACAACAAGTGCTGCCGCGGATGTGGAGAAGCAGGAACCCTAAAACACTGTTAGTGGGATTGCAAATTAGTGCAACCACTTTGGAAAACAGTGTGGAGGATCCTCAGAAGAATGGGAATGAACCTACCGTATGACCCAGCAATACCACTTCTAGGCATCTACCCAAAAGAAGTGAAACCAAACTACCAGTTTAATGGATGTGTATCTATGTTTATAGCTGCACAATTTACAATTACCAATTTGGAACCAGCCAAGGTGTCCATCAACAGATGAATGGATCACAAAACTATGGGATATGTACACAATGGAATTCTAAGCAGCCATAAATAAGAACAAAATCACATCATTTGCAGGGAAATGGAGGGCACTGGAGAACATTATGCTAAGTGAGATTAGTCAGTCACAAAGAGTGAAAAGTTGGATGTTCTCCCTAATATGTGAAAGCTAGGGAGAATGGTACTTAGAAGGAACTCCAGACAAAGAAGGAGAAAACTTTAGTTGAGCAAAGAAGGTGACCTAATTGAGGCAAACGGGAGGGAGGAAGAGGGAAATACACTAATGCACATGATGTGCATAAACAAACTTATCAGAGTTGATCACTATGCTGAGCATGGAAAGGAGGGAAGGGGGAGGGAATAGGGTGGGATTTGAGGGAGGGCTAAATGAGCAATGTGTGCATGCATGCTTCTGATACCCTGACACTTACCAAAATGTATAACTACAATGCACCAATAAATGTAATAAATTTTTTTAAAAGTAGGTATGAGGGAGGGGTGGAATTAAAGGAATTTATTGGGTTGTGCTTCTCAAATTTCAGTCCTCATAACCAGGGGACAGATTATAAGGAACAGAATGTCCTTGAACCAGTTCAATCAAAGGAAGGGGTAGTGTATACAATTAGTAATCAAGGGTCTGGGTGTGGAGCTCAGTGGTAGAGCACTTGCCTAGCATGCGCAAGGTCCCAGGTTTGATCCCCAGCACTGAAAATAAATGTCCAAGGAGGCCCTCACTCTCAAGTGCCCCCCTGCCCTGGCACTACACTGAGGGTGACACCCCTTTAGATTTTGCACCCTAAGGCCTCACTTGAGTTACTCTGACCCAGTGCATTTGTGTTCCTTGGTGGAGCAGAAAGCCTATGAAGGAAGAAGCCAGGGAATTGAATATCCAAGAGCAAGGAAATAAAAATTCTCCTTCTCTTTCGTCTTCCAGGACTTCCCCTTGGCTGAGTCCAGCTGGAATTCAGTGGGCGAGGAATCCCTTTTGATGTTGTTCATAGAGGTCAGCCCAGGGGTAGGCTCCTGGAGGGGCTAGGGCTCAAGAGAGGCAGACAGAGAAGACCATGTGCAGGCTGGGAACAGGATGCACCTAAAAGGCTGCCGGGTGCGATTACCATCCTTATGCCAGGCATTTTAGTTCAGTCCAGAACACTGGTACTTTTGAGCTTTACTACTTCATTTCTATTAAGTCTTTTTTTTTTCAAGGTTTGTTCAGATAAGCCAAGATTCAACTTCCTGACAGGCTAATACAAGGCATAAGCCAGCTCCTATGTGGAAGGTGACCTCCTCAGAGACAGCCATTTAACTGGCCCCTGACAGCTTCAATTAGGACTAATGGATCTATTCAGTGGCCATCATGCCCTGTAATCACACCATTTAGGATGTGTACAACCTTTATAGCCTATCCTAATTCCTTTCCTTTCTGCCCCTACCCCCATAATTTTTTGTGATATATTTACTTTGTATCATAATGTAAAAAATAGAAATATTAAAACAATGTTAGCTGGTAGTAACTGCTATTTATCACTAGGGATATTTTATCACATAGTATAGTATAATAATGCGGGCAGGCAAAGCAACTTTGTTTATATCAATAAACATTTCTAAAATGCTTCCATTTGATTCACACATCCATCAGAGTAGGTTAAGGGAATGTCCTTCATCTGCTTTTTTTTTTTTTTTTTTTGGTGTCAACTTGTTAGAACGAAGCCATTAAAGAACAGATAATTTGGGGGTCATTTCCCCACTTATGATTAAATGTTACAAATTGTTGTAATGAACTCTCAAATGGGGAAAACAAAGAAAGCTTTGTCATTACAATTTACCACTTCATTCTTAAAAATACTAAAATGAGATGCAAATAAAACTGGATTTCTTTTCTACTATATTAAGCAAGGATATGTACTTATGTATAAGAAATTGTACAATTAAATTGTCTTCACCCAGAAATTATTAAAGAGAGTTGGCTCTCCCAGAAAAAGTAACAAGAAAAAGGTGTACTTCATTTTCCTTGTTTAAAAACATTTACGCCTTTTCTAGTGACAGCTATAAGCAACTGAAAAAAAAATTAAAGATTTGGCAGCACTACTGGTATCTACATCAGAATGATGTCTTTGATAAGTGTAATGAGGAATCTCTTCTTTTAAAAGGCTTTTATTTATTTGCTATCTGTTTTTTATTCTGGTTTGATTTGGGTTTTGTTGTTTTGGAGCCCCCCCCCCTTTATTCTATGGAAGTCCAAGGTTTTCTATATATAATCTCACCACAGCCTGACCCTGAAGCAATACTCCCTGTCACAACAGGGACCATGTCCAAAAGGTCTTCAGCTGTCCGCTGTAAAGCACCTAATAGATACTTGGAATTTCTGTAGTGGTTTCCTTGGTAATCCATTTCTGCCCTCTCAGGGATGCTCTCAGACAGGCTAATGCTGCAGCACTGGGATGAAAGACTCTATTGTCAGGGATGTGGTCAAAGGGGGGAGATTAATTTTGATTTGGGTGAAAACACAGGGGATGAGTATTTATTGGGTATTTTTTTCTTTCACAGTTTTTCCCAATTAGAAAATTATATGACGGGCCGGGCGTGGTGGCGCACGCTTGTAATCCCAGTACTTTGGGAGGCGGAGACCGGAGGATCTGGGTTCGCAGCCAGCCTCAGCTCTCTCTCGCTCTTGCTCTCGCTCTTTCGCTCTTGCTCTCTCTCGCTCTCTCTCTACTTAGTGAGGCCCTCCGCAACTTCGTGAGACCTAGTTTCAAAATAAAGTATAAAAAATAGGGCCGGGGGCGTAGCACGGAGGTAGAACGCCCTTGCGTTCAATCCCCGGTACCGCAAAAAAAAAAAAAAAAAAAAAGAAAATTATATGACATAAACTGAGTCCCTTCTTTCTGGGTTAAGAAATCTGTAGACTTTCCTTTAGACTTTAAGAGTCTGCAAATAACAATTATAAAAGATCATTTTAATCTCCAGTGAATGAATGGATAGTTTTCAGCTTTTTCTAAATTATATAGCCTTGGATGACTTAACAGAATATTTCCAGTGGGCTGTTAATTGAGTCAACTAACATTGCCACTCATTTATTCTTCATAAAGCAGAATACTAGCTTAATAATTTCTCTGCTAAAAGAAAGAGAAAGAAAGAGAGAGAGGGAGGGAGGGAGGGAGGAAGGAAGGAAGGAAGGAAGGAAGGAAGGAAGGAAGGAAGCCGGGTGTGGTGGTGCACACTTGTAATCCCAGTACTTGGGAGGCTGAGACAGGAGGATCCGGGTTGGAGGCCAGCCTCAGCTACTTAGTGAGGCCCTTCGCAACTTGGCGAAACCTTGTTTCAAAATAAAGAATAAAAAATAGGGCTGGGGTGTAGCTTGGAGGTAGAATGCCCCTGGGTTCAATCTATAGTACTGCAAAAAAAAAAAAAAGAAAGAAAGAAAAGAATGAAAAATCATAACTGCCGTGTTTTCCAATATGCATAAAATTTTATAAAAAAACTTTTCACCCTGGTATTTTCTTTAATTTTACTGTTGGAAATTTGACATGCAATAAACTTTTACATATTATAGCATTCAACTTTTTTTCTTTTTTTTTTTTGTACTGGGGATTGAACTCAGAGGCATTCTACCTCTGAGCCACACCCCAGCCCTGTTTTATTTTGAAACAGGGTTGCACTAAGTTGTGGAGGGCCTCATGAGGTTGCTGAGGCTAGCTGCAAACCTGCAATCCTCCTGTCTCAGCCTCCCAAGTACTGGGATTAGCAGTATGGACCACTGCACTCCACTAAAGCATACAATATAATAAACTTTAACAACCATCACTACAATTAAGATATCACTCTGTACTAGACGATCCCTTCTTCATGGGATTTCTTTCTCCCTGCCTGCTTCTTTGCCTTATTCCTCTTGAACACATTATAAACTCTTCAGAAATACAAAGAATGTTCTTCTTGTCTTTGGATCCCGCAAAGTGCTTAGTAAATAATATGCACTCAAAAAATGCAGTACCGCAAAAAAAAAAAAAAAATGAATAGCTATTTCTATTAATTGAGGCCTGGTCTGAAACTTTTTTTTTTTTTGCGGCACTGGGGATTGAACCCAAAGGCATTCTACCTCCGAGCTAAACCCCCAGCCCTATTTTTTATTCTTTATTTTGAAACAGGGTCTCACTAAGTTGCAGAGGGCCTCGCGAAGTAGCTGAGGCTGGCCATGAACCCACGATCCTCCTGTCTCAGCCTCCCAAGTACTGGGATTACAAGCGTGTGCCACCATGCCTGGCTTGAAACTTCAAATAGAATCAGTACTAATTGAACTATTATTACCTTTTACCTCCTTTAATAAAGTTGATACTAAGCCGGGCATGGTGGCGCACGCTTGTAATCCCAGTACTTTGGGAGGCGGAGACCGGAGGATCCGGGTTCGCGGCCAGCCTCAGTTCTCTCTCTCTCTCTCTCTCTCTCTATCTCTCTCTCTCTCCTTAGTGAGGCCCTCCGCAACTTCGTGAGACCTGGTTTCAAAATAAAGTATAAAAAAATAGGGCCGGGGGCATATCGCGGAGGTAGAACGCCCCTGCGTTCAATCCCTGGTACCGCAAAAAAATAAAAAATAAAAAAAAATAAAGTTGATACTTCTGTGGTCCTACGAGATATCAGATCACTTAGTCACTATTATACCACAAATGCATATGAATTGAATATTATACATTTTGAATTTATGTATAGGCCTAGAAATATAGAACTTTTAGGAGAAAACACACTTTATAGCACTTATATTTTCCACAGAATCTTGAGAGGAAAAACAAGGCTTAATTCCTTCACTTCCTTAATAATTAATAATAAAAGCAACAATGCTGGTATTTTTACTTCAATGTTTAAAAAGTGCTTTGATATATGTTGTTTCATCTGATCTTATTAAGATTAAATAACAACGCAAAATAGATAACTGGGATTTTTTTTTTTTTGCGGTACTGGGGATTGAACCCAGGGACATTCTACCTTCGAGCTACACCCCCAGCCCTATTTTTTATTCTTTATTTTGAAATGGGGTCTCACAAAGTTGTGGAGGGCCTCACTAAGTAGCTGAGGCTGGCCGCGAACCTGCAATCCCCCTGTCTCAGCCTCCGAAGTACTGGGATTGCAAGTGTGCACCACCACGCCTAGCTATGGAATTTTTTTTTTAAAAATGTTACAAACCGGGCATGGTGGTGCACTCCTGTAATCCCAGTACTTGGGAGGCTGAGACAGGAGGATCACAGGTTGGAGGACAGCCTCAGCAAGTAGTGAGACTCTCATTAACCTAGCAAGGTAAATGTAAAAATAAAAATAAGTAAAAAAGTAAAAATAAAATAGGGCTGGGGTGTAGCTCAGAGGTAGAAAGCCCCTGGGTTCATCCCCAGTACTACAAAAATAAATAAATAAATAAATGAAAGAGGAAGGAAGGAAGGAAGGAAGGAAGGAAGGAAGGAAGGAAGGAAGGTTGTTACTCACAGCCGGGTGTGGTAGCATGCATTTGTAATCCCAATACTTGGGAGACTGAGACAGGATGATCTCAGGTTTGTGGCCAGCCTCAGCAAATTAGGCCCTCCACAACTTAGTGAGACCCTGTCTCAAAATAAATAATAAAGCCGGGCATGGTGGCACACCCTTGTAATCCCAGTAAGTAGGAGGCTGAGACAGGAGGATCGCAGGTTCGTGACCAGCCTCAGCAGATTAGTGAGGCCCTCCGCAACTTAGTGCAACCCTGTTTCAAAATAAAGAATGAAAAATAGGGCTGGGGGTGTAAATCAGAGGTAAAATGCCCCTGGGTTCAATCCCCAGTACCAAAAATAAATAAATAAATAAATAAATAAATAAATAAATAAATAATAAAAATAGACTGGGGGTGTAGCTCAGAGGTAGAATGCCCCTGGGTTCAATTCCCAGTAACACACACACATACACACACACACACACACACACACACACACACACACACACACACAACGATGTTACCCACTAATGATTTACTTTATGACATTAATGAAAATTAGAAAGATATATAATCATGATATGTTTATTTTTTCTAGTATGAAGATTGGAAAAAATCATACAAAGTATATTTGGAAAAGATATTTGAGATGGGTTTTAACATAAAATGTATTTTAGAAAAATGAAAGATACAAAAGCTTAAAAGGATAATTTTTCCAAAAACACTGTGATACCTCAAACTTTTAATTTTTTTTTTTTTAATTCCAGTGGTCCTGGGGATGGAGCCCAGTCCTAGACCATGTTTGCAAGGGCTCTACCACTGAGCCACATTTCCAGCCTGTGACAGCTCCAGGAGCTTCAAGGTTGAGGTAACATAGTGTTCCCTTCGATCCACAGTTATTATTTATTTATATTTTATTTTTATTTATTTATTTTGGTACTGGGAATTGAACCCAGAGTCACTCTATGTCTGAGCTACAGGCCTAGCCCTATTTTATGTTTTATTTGAAAACAGGGTCTTGCTAAGTTGCTGAGAGCCTCGCTAAGGTACTGAGGCTGGCTTCGAACCTGCAATCCTCCTGTCTCAGTCTCTCAAGTACTGGGATTACAGACATGTGCCACCATGCCTGACTTCAAACCACAATTTTAAAAGAATTCTAATAATATCAATCAAGTGACAACTAGGATGTGGGTTCCTTAGAAATGGGCCACATGCCTTAGAATGGTTTCTGACACATAACTTTTTTTCTCTTTTTCTTGCAGTGTTGGGGATCCAGTCCAGGGTCTTGCGCGTGCTAGGCAGGTGCTGACCTACACCCCCAGCCCTAACACATGGCATATGATACAATGCTTATTAAGTGATTAAGGACAGATGATAGATGGAAGGATTGCAAACCTAGAGGTCAATTGTGTGTGTGTGTGTGTGTGTGTGTGTGTGTGTGTGTGTGTGTATGCGTGCGCGCGCTTGTGGTAAGTGATATGGATTTGTAGAATATTTCATTTAGAAAAAGGATGCCTTTCAGCCAGGCGTGGTGGCGCACACTTGTAATCCCAATACTTGGGAGGCTGAGACAGGAGGATCGTGGGTTCATGGCCAGCCTCAGCTACTTCATGAGGCCCTCTGCAACTTAGTGAGTCCCTGTTTCAAAATAAAGAATAAAAAATAGGGCTGGGGGTGTAGTTTGGAGGCAGAATGCCCCTGGGTTCAATCCCCCGGTACCACAAAAAAAAAGAAAGAAACAAAGAAGGAAGGAAGGGAGGGAGGGAGAAAGGGAGAGAAAGAAAAAGGAAGGAAGGGAGGAAGGAGAGAGAGAGAGAGAGAGAAAGAAAAAGAACAGCTGGCCGTGGTGGCACACACTTGTAATCCCAGTCAGTACTTGGGAGGCTGAGATAGGAGGATTGCAGGTTTGAGGACACCCTCAACAAATAGTGAGACTCTCATTAACCTAGCGAGATCCTGTTTCAAAATAAAATAGGGCTGGGGGTGTAGCTCGGAAGTAGAATGCCCCCTGGATTCAATCTCCAGTGCCCCCCACACACACACATACAAAAAAAAAAAAAAAACAAGAGAGAGAGAGAGAGAAGAAAATCACCTCTTTAAAGGCCCCGGGCCTAATCCAGTTATGGTCTGAGATTCTGGCAGCTAGGCCTTTAGCAGAGGAACATGGGGGAACCCAATCCGGCCCATAATGATCACCTACAAATGAAGGATGGGTTACAACATGCAAATTCACTTGTAATGTGGCCTTTTCCATCTACCCAAGTTTATCTCTTGCTATTTCCCTTTGTCGTTTTAAATTCCAGGGGCACCAAATTCTGTATTGTTCCTTAACTATTCTGTTAGGTGTATCTGTGCTGCCCGCTTCTTTTGACTAGAACCCACCTTCCCTCATCCTTGTAAAGGGTAAACTGCTATCCATCCTTCTAACCTTACCCATAGACTTTCTTGAAATTTGAAAATTTATATATTAGCAACTGATAATATTATTTTATTGTGTTGGTTTGATAAAATTTCATTACTTTTTTTCTAGTATCCTGGTTTCTTTTCCTTCCTTCCTTCCTTCCTTCCTTCTTTCCTTCCTTCCTTCCTTTCCTTTCCTTTCCTTTCCCTTTCTTTCTTTCTTTCTTTCTTTCTTTCTTTCTTTCTTTCTTTCTTTCTTTCTGTTTGTCTGTCTTTCTTATTGTTTGTTTGTTTGTTTGTACTGGGAATTGAACCCAGGATCATTCTACCTCTGAGCTAAATCTCCAGCCCTTTTTAAAATTTTTTTTTGTTTTGAAATAGGGTGTTGTTAGGTTGCTGAGAATCTCGCTATGTTGCTAAGGCTGTCCTTGAACCTGCAATCTTCCTGTCTCAGCCTCCCAAGTACTGGGGTTACAGGTATGTGCCACCACGCTCAGCTTAGTATCTATCTTTCTTTCTTTCTTTCTTTCTTTCTTTCTTTCTTTCTTTCTTTCTTTCTATTGTTCGTTCTTGTGGCAGTAGGGATTGAACCCAGGGGCATTCTAACTTCAAGCTACACCTCCAGCCCTATTTTATTTTTATTTGGAAACAGGGGCTCACTAGGTTGATGAGAGTATCACTACTTGCTGTGACTGTCCTCGAACCGGCGATCCCCCTGTCTCAGCCTCCCAAGTACTGGGATTACAGGTGTGTGCCAACACGCCCGGCTTAGTATCCAGGTTTCTAAAGCTAGAACTAGGAGCATATCCTTTTTCCTTTCCAAACACGTGGGCCTGTGGTCCTTGCTGTTTTCTGTTGACATAACAGAATACCCCAAACTAGGTAATTTATGAAGAAAAGACATTATTCGGCTCAAAGTTTTGGAGGCTGGGAGGTCCAAAGCCATGACACTGGCATCTAGTGAGGGTCTTCTACCGCATCCTGACATGGTGGAGGACATCGCATGGTGAGACTGAGCGTATTAGTGGCTCTTAAAGCCACTAATACATTCATGGGGGTCCCACCCTCATGACTTCATCTAATCCTAGCTACTGCCCTAACTCAAGAACCCACCTCCAAATCCTAACATAATTTTGGGGTTAAGTTTCCAACATATCACCCCTTTGAGGAGCACATTCAAACCCTCTATACCTACATGCAGAGGAAATGGTCACAAAATACACCCTCTTCCCCAGGATCTAGGAAAAGAGAGAATGACATTTAACAGAGGGGTAAAGAACTGTACTTCTAGCCAGGCGTGGTGGTGCACACCAGTGATATCAGTACTTGAGAGGCTGAGACAGGATGGTCACAGGTTCAAGACCAGCCTCAGCAACTTGGTGAGAACCTGTTTCAAAATAAAAAAATAAAATAGGGCTGGGGGTGTAGCTCAGAGGTAGAATGCCCCTGGGTTCAATCCCCAATGTCCCAAACAAAACAAAAACAAAAACAACAACAAAAAAACTGCACTTCCCACTACTCTAGGCCAGGTAGGCATGAGGAAGCAAGTGGGCCTTGTCCCAGCAGAACTTGTCTCCTGGCAAAAACCAGGTCTTGTCTTGCCCATTCAAGGGAGGACCAGGCCCTCTGCTAGGACCCCAGTGCGCCTGTGCAGCAGGGCCAGGTGTGTGTCCTGTGGCCTCGGGCAACCTTCAAGAGACAAACATTGGTTCTGCATTGTTCGTGCAGTCAAATGAGAAGCCAGACTCGCAGCAGGAGAAACCAGGCATTCAGGAACTTGGCTCGCCAGACATGAGAAACCCATCCATGCTTTCAAAACGTATGGCTTCAAGCCAATCACACCTCCATTTTTCAAACATAGCACTTGCAAGTGAATTCAAACCATGGCGTTATAATCAAGCTGTATCATCAGCTTCAGGCTCAAGGCCTACCGTTGTAACTCATTTTGGAAACAGTGTGGTGCCTGAAAAAAGCCTTACTAGAAAATATATTAGTTTCATGTGCACCTAGGCCCCAAAAGGGATTAACACAGGGACCTCTACATTTATGAAATCTTTACTCCTCGCTTACTGGTATCCTTAGTAATCAGAAACCCACAAATCAACCACAATTTCACTCCATCCTAAAAAGGTGTCCAATTTAATTGAGGCATGTTAATCTTCAAGGTCTTTAATTCTGACGAATGTAGCTGTGTTTCATTGTTTTGTGATTACTTGAAGATTAAGTCATACTGAACTATCAAATCATTTATCTTGTCCCTAGTGGAAGTGGCTCTTATACTAATATATAATTCTTAGGTACAGGAAAAGTTACATATTCTTACTTTTCTAATTCAAATGAAATTAGGGGTAATCCCAGTCATCTTTTTTTTTTTTTTTTTTTGCGGTACTGGGGATTGAACCCAGGGGCATTCTACCTCTGAACTACAGCCCAGCCCTATTTTTTATTCTTTATTTTGAAACAGGGTCTCACTAAGTTGTGGAGGGCCTCACTGAGTAGCTGAGGCTGGCCATCAACCCTGACCGGTCTCAGCCTCCCAGGTACTGGAATTACAAGCATGCACCACCAGACCCAGCCCCAGTCAATTTTTGAGCTGACTCCCTTCCCTAGTCTCAGGTGAGGGTCACTGAGCAACTCTTTCCTCTGCCCTGGTCCCCGCCCTTCGAGAAGGCAGCCAGCTGGTGCTTGCTCCAGAGATGCACACCAGGACTGTGGGCTCACCCAAGGAGGCCTTCATGGAGGAGGTCCTGGGAACACCACTGGCAGCCTACTCCCCGCATCCTTCAGGCACCCATGCCCTGCTGCAAGTCTTGGTCTCCTTTTGTAATGTCCATAAAATCCTCAGAGAGCCTGGTGTCATGGCACACATTTGTAATCCCAGTACTTGGAAAGCTGAGACAGGAGGATCTCAAGTTCAAGGCCAGCCTCAGCAATGTAGTGCAACTCTCAACAACCTAGTGAGATCCTGTTTCAAAAGCAAAAAATAAAATAAAATAAAATAAAATAAAAAGGGCTGGGGGTGTAGCTCAGAGATAGAATGCCCCTGGATTCAATCCCAGCAACACACACACACACACACACACACACACACACATTGAGGAAATCCAAGGACAAAGAACAGTTCAGCTGAGCACAGCAATGGCAGTTTTCAAAAAACAGAATTGTTTTGTACTATGTCTCAGCGACGTGACTCATCAGCTACGTTAGGACATTGGTTTAGTTTAACAACTTTTGAAGGTAAACGACATCGGTATTTGCAAGCTCAGGTAATGTGTTAGGTCCCCAATGGGAAGCTGATGCCATGATGTGACTTCTGTGTCAGTTGTCCCACTTCCTGCTCTCTAGGACATTCCTACTGCACTGCCACTTGTGAGGTTCTCTAAATCATTGTCTTGCTCCATGACTCAGTGAGACCCTGTTTCAAAAAACAAAGGTGTGCGTGGTGGTGCATATTTGTAATCCAGTACTTGGGAGGCTGAGACAGGAGGATCGCAGGTTTGTGACCAGCCCCAGCTACTTAGTGAGGCCTCTGCAATTTAGTGAGACCCCGTTTCAAAATAAAGAATTAAAAATAGGGCTGGGGTGTAGCTCAGAGGTAGAATGCCCCTGGGTTCAATCCCCAGTACTGCAAAAAAAAAAAAAAAAAGAAGAGAAAAATGGGGCTGGGGGTGTAGCTCAGAAGTAGAATGCTCAATTTTTTTAAAAAAATCATTGTCTTACTTTGGAAGAGAATTATAATTGAGGTTGTGTTAGAATTTTTTTTTTAAGCCAGGTGTGGTGGCGCATGCTTGTAATCCCAGTACTTGGGAGGCTGAGACCGGAGGATCCGGGTTCACGGCCAGCCTCAGCTACTTAGTGAGGCCCTCCACAACTTAGTGAGACCCTGTTTCAAAATAAAGATTAAAAAATAGGGCTGGGGGTATAGTTCAGAGATAGAATGACCCTGGGTTCAATCCCCAGTACTGCAAAAAAAAAGAATTTCTTTTATTTCAATAATAAGCAAACATTAGCCGGGCATGGTGGCACTTGCTTGTAATCCCAGTACTTGGGAGACTGAGACAGGAGGATTGCAGGTTCAAGGATAGCCTCAACAAGTAGTGAGACTCTCATCAACCTAGGGAGACCCTGTTTCAAAAAATATGAATAAAATAGGGCTGGGGTATAGCTTGGAGGTAGAATGCCCCCGGGTTCAATCCCTAGTAACACACACACACATACACACACACACACACACACACACACACACACACACACTAATAATAATAATAATAATAAGCAAACACCACTGTATATATGAGAAAAAGGAATAACATTTTACAATTTAATTATATTTACAGCTTAGAATTGGTTATACAATCATATGATAAAGAAAGCATAAGGGGACCCAAGCATGGTGGCGCACACCTATAATCCCAGTACTTGGGAGGCTGAGATAGGTGGTCATAGGTTTGAGGCCAGCCCCAGCAACTTAGCAAGGCCCTCAGCAACTTACCAAGACCCTGTTTCAAGATTTTTAAAAAAAGCCAGATGTGGTGGCACACACTTGTAATCTCAGTACTTGGGAGGCTGCAGGTTCGAGGACAGCCGCAGCAAGGAGTGAGACTTTCAGTAACCTACTGAGACCCTGTTTCAAAACAAACAAACAAACAAACAAACAAACAAACAAACAAACAAACAGGGCTGGGGATATAGCTCAGAAGTAGAATACCCCTGAGTTCAATCCCCAGTACAATAAATAAATAAATATAAAAATAGAACTGGGGGTATAGCTCAGAGGTAGAACACCCCTGGGTTCAATGCCTGGTACTACTACTAATCCTAGCTACTCAGGAGGCTGAGGCAGGTGGATTACAAGTTCCAGGCCAGACTAAGCAACTAAGCAAGACCCCATCTCAAAGTAAAAAAAAATAAAAATGGCTAGGAAATGTAGCTCAGTGGTACAGCATCCCTGGGTTCAATGCCTAGTACCACATAGGAAAAAAAAAAAAGGTATAAAGAGGTATAGAGTAAAAAAGCTCTTCTCTACCCCTATACACCCAGTTATACTATTTCCTTTGTGTGTGTGTGTGTGTGTGTGTGTGTGTGTGTGTTACTGGGGATTGAACCCAGAAACATTCTACTTCTGAACTACACCCCCAGCCTTATTTTATTTTTATTTTGAAACCAGGTCTCCCTAGATTTATGAGAGTCTCACTACTTGCTGAGGCTGTCCTTGAACCTGTGATCCACCTGTCTCAGCCTCCCAAGTTCTGGGATTACAGGTGTGTGCCACCACATCTGGTTTATACTGCTTCCTTTTTAGAGATGCCTAAGCTGAAGAGTTTTTGTGTATCTTTCTGGAGATAATTTGCACATATGAACATGATTTACATTTGGTTTTCCTCTCATCTTCACATAAAAGATAGCATAATATGCATACCATACCTTGCTTTCTCTGAACAGCATTAGATCGTGAAGATGGTTTTGTATCCCTTAGGGAACATCCTCAGAGCTCCTCTGTCCCCACGTACGTTCCGTACATCCTCTACTGATGAAATATTTTGGTATTACAAACAATGCTTGAATGAGTCATCTATTTCATACATGAGTGAATACAGTCTGGGATAAATTCCCAGAAGAAAACCTGTTGGGTTGCATGGTTAATTCTGTCAGACAGTGCCAAACTGCCAATTACACTCAACTAGTAATGTCTGAGAACACATTGTCTAATCAAACTTTTGGGTCCTTGCTGATTTAATTTAAAAATGATATTCTAATCTTGTTTAAATATGTATTTCTGATGTTGCAAAATAAGATTGAGCATCTCTTACTGTGTTTAAGAGTCATTTGTATTTTATTTTATATCAACAGCCTTTTCTTATTGATTTACAAAAACTCTCTTTATATTAGAAAAGTTAGCATCTGCCTATGGTATGAGTAGCAAATTTTCTCAATTTGTCATTGTCTTGTTTTGGGGTATGTTTTTTGTTTTTTTTTTTTTCCATTGCTGGGGATCAAACCCAAGGCCTCACACAAGCTAGGCAAGTGCTCCACCACTGAGCTATATCCCAGCCCAGCCCAGCCCCCCCCACCTTTTTTTTTTAAGACATATCCTCATTAAGTTGCCCAGGCTGGCCTAGAACTCAAGATCCTCCTGCCTCTGCCTCCCAAGCAGCTGGGGTTGCAGGCATGTGCCCAGTTTGCTTTTATTTGTATACTATCATATTTATTGATTTTTTGTGGCTTCTGAATTTTGTGACATATTTAGGAATAGCCTTCCCACCCTATAATTTTTTATAAAGGAAATCTCTAAAGCTTCCCCTATTTCTTTTACGGTTTCAGTTTTTACATGTAATATTCAAACCAATTGGACTTCTTTTCTGATATAAGTTAGTAGATACAGATCGAAACTTGTGTTTCCTTAATTTTTCTTTTCTTTTTTCGGTACTGGGGATTGAACCCGAGGGCATTCTACCTCTGAGCTACATCCCCAGCCCTTTTTTAATTTTTTATTTAGAAACAGGGTCTCACTAAGTTGTTGAGGGTCTCACTAAGTAGCTGAGGCTGGCCTTGAACCTGCTATCCTCCTGTCTCAGCCTCCCAAGTACTGGGATTACAAGCACGAACAACATGCCTGGCTCTCCTTATTTTTTTCTAGATGTATATCAGTAGTCCAAACACCAATTTTATATAAATCATTTTCCCCACTGATTTGAAACACTGCTTTTCTAATTTAGTAAATTCTATTTCTTAGTGTTTTCATTGATTCTTTTCAATATATAAAAGGGCCACTTTATTTCCCCACATTCTAGGATTTTCCCATATTTCTTTTTTTTTTTTTTTTTTGCGGTACCGGGGATGGAACGCAGGGGCGTTCTACCTCTGCGCTACACCCCCGGCCCTATTTTTTTTTATACTTTATTTTGAAACCGGGTCTCACGAAGTTGCAGAGGGCCTCACTAGTTAGAGAGAGAGAGAGAGACAGGGAGAGAGAGAGAGAGAAAGAGAGCTGAGGCTGGCCGCGAATCCGGATCCTCCGGTCTCCGCCTCCCAAAGTACTGGGATTACAAGCGTGCACCACTACGCCCGGCTCCCATATTTCTATAGATATTTTTGCTTGTTTATATATATATATATATAAATAAATATATATATATTCATTTATTGGTGCATTGTAATTATACATTTTGATAAGTGTCAGGGTAGCAGAATCATACATACACACATTGCTCATTTAGCCCTCCCTCAAATCCCACCCCATTCCATCCCCTTTCCCTCCTTTTCGTGTTCAGTATAGTGACTGATAAGTTTGTGTATATACATCATGTGCCTTAGTATGTTTCCCTCCACCCCCCTCCCAACTCCCTCAGTTAGTTCGCCTTCTTTGCTCATCTAAAGTTTTCTTCTTCTTTTTGTGGAGTCCCTTCTAAGTTCCATTCTACCTAGCATCCACATATTAGGGAGAACATCCAACTTTTCACTCTTTGTGACTGACTAATCTCACTTAGCATAATGTTCTCCATTTCCCTGCAAATGATGTAATTGTGTTCTTCTTTATGGCTGCGTAAAATTCCATTGTGTACATATCCCATAGTCTTGTAATCCATTCATCTGTTGATGGACACCTTGGCTGGTTCCAAAGTTTGGCAATTGTGAATTGTGCAGCTGTAAACATAGATACACATGCATTAGTCTGGTAGTTTGGTTTCAGATCTTTTGGGTAGATGCCTAGAAGTGGTATTGCTGGGTCATACGGTAGGTTCGTTCCCATTCTTCTGAGGATCCTCCACATTGTTTTCCAAAGTGGTTACACTAATTTGCAATCCCACCAACAGTGTATTAGAATTCCTACTTCTCCACATCCTCGCCAGCATTTGTTGTTGTTTGTGTTTTTAATGATTGCCATTCTAATTGGGGTTAGGTGAAATCTCAGGGTAGTTTTACTTTGCACTCTGTGATTGCTAATGATGTGGAACATTTTTTCATACATTTATTGGTCATTTGTATTTCTTCTTCTGTGAAGTATCTATTTAGTTCATTTGCCCATTTTTTGATTGGGTTATTTGTTTTCTTAGTGGTGATTTTTTTAAAGTTCTCTGTATATTCTAGATATGAGTCCTCTATCAGAGGAGTAGCTGGCAAAAATCTTCTCCCATTCTGTTGGCTCTCTGTTGAGGATCTTGATTGTTTCCTTTGCTGCACAAAAGCTCTTCAGTTTAATGCATTCCCATGTATTGATCCTCATTTTAATTCCCTGTGCCTTTGGGGTCTTGTTGAGGAAGTCTTTACCTGTGCCTATGTGTTGAAGTGTTGGACCTATGCCCTCTTCAAGTAGCTGTAAGGTCTCTGGTCTGATTTCTAGGTCTTTGGTCCATCTTGAATTGACTCTTGTATAAGGTGAGAAACTGGGGTTTATTTCTATTTTTCTGCATATGGTTAGCCAGTTTTGCCAGCACCATTTGTTGAAGAGGCTATCTTTTTTTCCAGCGGGTCTTTTTAGCCCCTTTGTCAAAAACCAATTGGCTGTAGGCGTGTGGGTTTGTTTCGGAGTCTTCTATTCTGCTCCATTGGTCTATGTGTCTGCTTTTGTGCCGATACCATGCTGTTCTTATTACTATGGCTTTGTAGTATAGTTTGAAGTCAGGAATTGTGAGGCTTCCTGCATGGTTCTTGTTGCTGAGAACTACTTTGGCTATTCTGAGTTTTCTGTTGTTCCAAATGAATTTAAGGGCAGATGTTTCTATGTCAGTGAAGAATAACTTTGGTAATTTAATGGGTATTGCATTGAATCTGTAGAGCACTTTTGGCCATTTTTATGATATTTATTCTGCCTACCCAAGAGAATGGTAGATCTTTCCATCTTCTAAGATCTTCTTCAATTTCTCTTTTCAGTGTTTTATAGTTTTCCTTGTAGAGGTCTTTTACCTCCTTGGTTAGGTTTATTCCCAAGTATTTTATTGTTTTGGGGGATATCGTGAGTGGAAATGTCTTCTGGATTTCTTTTTCAGTGGATTTATGATTGGCATACAGAAAAGCTTCTGATTTTTTAAGATTGATTTTGTATCCAGGCATGTTGCTGAATTTGTTGATCAGTTCTATAAGCCTTTTGGTTGAGTTTGTTGGATCTTCTAAGTATAACATCATGTCATCTGCAAATAGAGATAGTGTCAGTTCCTCTTTTCTTATTTGTACTCCTTTTATTTCCTTCTCTTGCCTTATTGGTGACAGTGGACATCCTTGTCTTGTTCCTGTTTTTAAAAGGAACTCTCAAAGTTTTTCCCCATTCAGTATGATGTTGGCTGAGGGCCTATTATATATTGCCTTTATGATGTTGAGGTATGTTCCTTGTATTCCAATTCTCTGCAGTGTTTTTAACATGAATGGGTGTTGGATTTTGTCAAGTGCTTTTTCAGCATCTATTGAAATGATCATGTGGTTTTTGTCTTTAGTTCTGTTTATGTGCTGAATTACATGGATTGTTTTACATATGTTGAACCAGCCTTGCATTCCTGGGATAAACCCGACTTGGTCATCGTGTGTTAATTTTCTTGATGTGGTTTTGAATGCATGTTGCTAGTATTTTGTTTAGAAGTTTTGCATCTAAGTTCATCAATGATATGGGCCTGTAGTTTTCTTTCCTTGAGCTGTCTCTATTTGGTTTTGGTATTAATGTGATATTGGCTTCGTAGAATGTATTTGGGAGAGTCCCATTTCTTTCTATTTCATGGAATAGATTGAGGGATATTGGGATTAGCTCTTCTAAAAAGGTTTTATAGAGTTCACCTGGGAAACCATCTGGACCTGGGCTTTTCTTTGTTGGTGAGCTCTTTATTGCTGCTTCAATCTCTTTGACTGTTATTGGTTGGTTTAATTTTTCTATATCTTCTTGATTCAATTTGGGAAGGTGGTATTTGTCTAGGAATGTGTCAATTTCTTTTAGGTTTTCATTTTGTTTGAGTATATCTTTTCAAAGTAGTTTCTGATAATTCTCTGAATTTCCACACTGTCGGTGGTGATATCTCCTTTTTTTCATCTCTTATTTTGGTAATTTGGGTTGATTCTCTCTTTCTTTTGGTTAGGTTGGCTAATGATTTATCTATCTTGTGTATTTTTTCGAGAAACTGGCCTTTGGTTTTGTTGATTTTTTTGTATTTTTTTCTCTACTTCATTGATTTCTGCTCTAATTTTAATAATTTCCTGTCTTCTACTGGCTTTGGGATTAGATTGTTCCTGCTTTTCAAGGGCTTTGAGGTGTGTCATTAGGTTATTTATTTGGTGCTTTTCTGTTCTACTTATGTGAGCACTCAGTGCTATGAATTTTCCTCTTAATACTGCTTTCAGTGTGTCCCAGAAATTTTGATATGTTGTTTCCCTATTTTCATTTGTTTCTAGGAATTTCTTAATTTCTTCCCTTATTTCCTCTATGACCCATTCTTCATTCAGCAGTGTGGTGTTCAGTCTCCACGTGTTTATGAGATTTCTCTGTGTCTTCTTAGAGTTGATTTCTAGTTTCATTCCATTATGGTCTGAAAATTCGCAGAGGATTATGTCACATTTCTTCAATTTGCTAGTACTTGCTTTGTGGCCTAGGATATTGTCTATTTTAGAGAAGGTCCCATGAGCAGCTGAAAAAACTGTGAATTCTTCTCTAGTTGGGTGGAATATTCTGTATGTGTCTAGTAGGTCTATTTGGCCTATGGTGTTCCTTAGGTCTGAGGCATATTTACTGACCTTTTGTCTTGAAGATTGATGGAGTGGTGTGAGAGGAGTCAAACCACTCCTCTCCCAATTGTGAAGTCTCCCAATATTATTGTATTAGGATCTATGTGTGACTTAATGTCATGAAGAATTTGTTTTATGAAAGTGGTCGCACCTGGCCGGGCGTGGTGGCGCACGCTTGTAATCCCAGTACTTTGGAGGCGGAGACCGGAGGATCCGGGTTCGCGGCCAGCCTCAGCTCTCTCTCTCTCTCTCTCTCTCTTTCTCTCCCT